>JAGVVM010003986.1:0-12481 GCA_019149425.1 Psidium friedrichsthalianum
ATTTGAATAGTATCGACCTGCTTTTAGATTGGTACTTTGGTCTTTTATGCCACGATTTTTTTTTAAGAAAGGATTTTCAAAGATTTTGTCAAATGCATATGCCTGACAAAAATTTAGCACACTTGAAGATCCAAGAAACTGTGTATGTCAAGTTTCTCGAAGTCCTTTCTCCTTGGGGTGACGTTATCTTCGTCTAAGAATGAACAATGATCACTAACGGGGTTTAAGAAATGAATATATAAGCTTAATTGGGCCGTGCAAGGAATGAAATGCATAGGATAGAAAAACGAATGCTTTCCGTCTTCCTAAGGCAACTTGAATCATCGCATGAGCTTAAATGCAAGAAACACTTGAAGATCGATGTTAGTCCGAGTAAACAAAATTTCTAACCATTTACCTAGAGCTATTGGCTGGGACTTAGCACCGTTTGGGCCCAATGTGGGGGTTGTCTTGATATGAATAAGGAATGAAACTGCTTTTCAAGGAGTTTTTGTCAATGGTCACCTATGGTGTTTAGGGAAGAGAAATGAATGCCTCTCGTCCTTTCAATCCATGTAATCACTGCAAATAATCCTTATGTCTGTAGGCCAAGTTTTTACCCTTAGTTTCGCTGCTCGCCTCTTGCGTGTGTATACGAATTTTGGTAAGATTCATTTGTCCTCTTTAGAGAAGGTATCCCCTAAAAGGATTATAAACCCCATTTGAGAAATCTCATTTCATTTTCTCCAAAGCTTAGTCCCCATTGAGGACTTTTGAGACGCATAATGCATGTTTCAACCATGTTCATATGAGCTCCTGCTCTTTTTTGGATATGCATATTAGTGAAAAGAATGCTAAGCATTTTGCTCTAAATTGGGGAGGACAGATCACTTACCTATGAAAGTTTGATAGGCGCTCTACCTTAACGTGGTCATGTCCTTGAGGAAATCAAGAAGACGTCGAAAATTACTTTCATAATCCGAGGGGATCAGGATAATACCTCTCCGACTTTGGCTGCAGCTCATTGAATCATCGCTGGTTTCCTATCGAAGATATGGATTCACCTAAGGAAAGTGGCATATATGGGATATCATTGGAACGAATACATTTCACCTGTTTCTAGTAAATCCGCATCAGTGGGACCTTTCAATAGTGACTGGGTGGCTGGTTGATTCGGGAGCTTTCCCTAAACCTAAGATCACATGAAACAAATGCGTGTATGCATGAATGCATGAAATGCATGTAGTAGTTTAAAAGTGACTCAGATTGTCCAAAAGGTAGCCAAATTAGCTCCTGCTTTCATTTTAAAGGATGATACTGCTTGACTGCATCGCATTTATAGGATATTTTAACTCTTTCCATCCATGTTTAGAAGACTCAAGGCTCCCCTAGGAATGACCTTTTTTGACAACATAAGGACCCTCATAATTTGGGGTGAACTTGCCACCGGGATGAGAAACATTTGAAAGTGTTTTCTTCACTACTAGATCTTCTACTTCAAAAAATTTCTAGGCCTAACTTTTTATTGAACGCTTTAGTAACTCTTCTCTAGTAGCTTTGACCGTGACATATTGCCCTCAGGACGCTTTTCGTCGATCAGGTTCAACTGTTCATATCTTTTGCTGCACCCACTCTAGCTTTAGAGAGTTTGACTTGGGACAGATCCTCAGAGAGGGGATTTCAACTTCCACCGTAGAACTGCCTTTTACCGTAAACTAGGGAATATGGGTTTGCCCCAGTCGAGGTCCGTATTGAAGTATACGATATGCATCATACGTACGACAGTCTCTTCATGCCAGTCTCTATAATTCTCTCCAATTTTCGCTAGATTTTTCTTGAGGTTCTTGTTTGCTGCCTCTACAGCTCCATTCATTTGTGGGCGGCGGGGAAACGAATTAAGATGTCGAATGTTGAAAGCTCTAGCAGACCATCAACTATCTTATTGCATTCAAATTGGAGCATTGTCTGTGATTATCGCTTGAGGGGCTCCATATCGGGAGATGATATCCCTTCTGTTGAACTTGGTCACATTCTTTGCTGTGACATTCGCATATGAGTTTGCTTTGATTTACTCTGTAAAATAGTCGATCGCCATCAGGATGAAGCGGTGCCCATTGGAAGTGCTAGGGTGAATGGGGCCGATTATGTCTATCCCCCATATGACGAATGGCCAAGCCTCCGACATCTGGTGCGAATGTCACAGCATGATTTTCTTTACGAGGAGGTGACATGTTCATATGAGGACCAGCATATCCTTCATGGAAGGTCCTTCATGAGCATGTTTTTGCTTTTTCACACAAAGCGTCTACACATCTCAATAGGACTGAATTGATGGACCTTTTATAGAGAGTTTGCCCGCTCAGGAAGAATTTGGTAGTTATCTTCGCCATGTACTTTCTATCCCCAATCTGACTCCCTAGAGTGAATCTCCTTTCGAAAGATAATTCTTAATGTCGTGATATCAGGGCTCGCCATCGAATTCACCTTCCACCACCATGCAGTAGGCTGCCTGATCCATGATATTGATTTTTAAGGCTTGATGTCGAGCCCGTCCTCTACTTGCAACAATGAATATAGAGTGGCTAACGCATCTGCAAATGATTCTGGGTTCTTGTAGATATTCGAACGAAATTTCATCGAAATTATCGGTTAACTCCTCTAGGAACTAATGATAGAGGATGAGTTTAGAATCCCTTGTTCTCTATTCTCCCTGAGTTTGGAGAATAATTAGCATGGAGTCCCTATAAACTGTAACCTTCGCATCTTCGTGGTGATGGCTAATGTAGGCCTAGAATAAAGGCTTCATATTCTGATATATTATTGGTACATGGAAATACCAACTTCGCGAAAACCGGATAATGTAGGCCGTGTGGGGATATCAGTACTGCTGAAGTTCCAAATCCGGCCAAATTAACGGCACCATCAAAATACATGGTCTACTTATCACCAGATAATGCGAGGATTCAATCTTCGGCCTCCTCCTCCTCCTTAGGGATTGCAAACCCCTATGAATTTTCTGCCAATATGTCGGCTATGGCCCGCCCCTTGCTGACTTCTGAAGTGAACTCCTTATGTCAAATTCTGATAACAGTACTTGCCACTTAGCCAGCTTTCCCAAGAAGACGGGTTTCTCTACCAAGTACTTAATTGGGTCGCATTCTGTTACCAGCTAGATATGGTGGTGGAGGGTGTACTGTCTCAACTTGTGGAGTACTAGATCAATGCGACGCATGTCCTTTCAACCATCGGGTAATTAGCTTCTGACTGCATGAATTTTTGCTTAGGTAATAAACTGCTCGCTCTTTCCCATCTTCCGATTTCGTCTAATTAAGTAGGGCTCCTAATGATTCCTAATAGATCGTCAAGTACAGAGTCAGGGGAATCTCGGGGTAGTGTACCAATACTGAGCAGATCAAATACTCTTTGATCTTCTCAAATGCCTGATGGCATTCTTAATCCCAGATGACCTTGGCACCCTTCTTGAGGAGCTTGAAGAACGGTTTTGTCACATTAGAAAGCTAGGATATAAATCTGGCAATGTAGTTTAACCGCCCAGTAGGTTTCTCACTTTCTTTACTGGGGTTAGGGTATTGATGTCCCGTATGGTTTTAATTTTAGCAGGATCGACTTCAATGCCCTGCTACTAACCACGAACCCTAGAAGCCTTCTAGATCTTGCCCCAAATACACATTTGCTAGGGTTCAACCTTAACTTATACTTCTATAAGTACTCGAACAACTTTCTTAGCACTAGAACGGTCTTCTCCTGGTCTGGATTTGGTGATCATATCATCTACATACACTTCGATTTCCTTATGCATTATGTCATGAAAAAGAGCGACTTGGCTCTTTGGTATGTTGCTCCAGCATTCTTCAAGCCGAAAGGTATAACCTTATAACAAAAGGTTCCCCATTGCGTTATGAATGAGGTTTTTGGCTTGTCTTCCCCCTTTATCAGGATCTGATTATAGCCAAAAAATCCATCCATGAAGGAAAATCGTTCGAACCCAGCTGTACTATCGACCAACACATCTATGTGTGGCAAAGAAAATTATCCTTTGGCTGGCTTTGTTCATGTCTTGATAATCGACGCAGATTCGGATTGTGCCATCTTTCTTCATCATTGGCATGATGTTGGCGATCCAATCGGCATAGGGGATCGCTTATATGAACCTCACCTTGAGGAGCTTCATCACTTTCCTCTTCAATCTTCTTGGAAAGTTCGGGTTTCATTCGCTTAAGCCTTTGGTTTTTTGTGGGATGTTAGGGTCCGTGGGCAATACGTTTCTCCACAATATTGGGGTCGAGGCCGGGGCATGTCTGCATACGACTAACCAAAGACATCTTGGTATTCCCTGAGAAGTTAAGTCATTCGGGCAGCTTCAAAGGGTGACAAGGACTACCCAATCTTCACTTCTCTAACATTCTGTGAGTCGCCCAAGTTCACTACCACTGCCTCTTCTGCTGTTAAGGGTTTAAACTCTTTGTACCGACTCCAATCTCTCTGAATATCCACGAAGTTCCTATCCTCGTTCATCAATACTGCATGATAGTCTCCTTGACGGTCCGAGTGACATAGTAACCTATTGTGCATGCTTGGAATGATATACCTGAAATGTCATGAGAATGGTTATTGCATTTTCGACAAGTAATCGTGATGCATGATTTTCGAAATCCTTTTAAACAAAAGAGGGCACAAAGGAGAGCTAGTCTCACATCCTCAGACATCGTTGCTTTCTGAGTTCATTTGACAAACTAGGAAGCGTGCGGGAATCTAGGCCTCATGTCACGCCCCGAACCCTACGGGCCCGCAACATCCCTCTGCTCATACGACGAATTCAGCGCGCGCCTGGCCTACGATTAGCGACGGCCCAGGATGCACATCGCGGCAGACGACGCTATGGTCTAATGTCAACCTGAAACCTGCAGAAGCGTGCCTTCCATCCATACACACATACACATGATAATGGGATTGCACGTAGAAGAAGGAATACACATACAAACAACATTTCATAATATAAACAAGCGTTAGGTAGAGACCCCCAAAAATGAAGCATACACTATGGTCTAAAAACCCTACACGCTCTGACGACCTAGACTCGACGCCAAGTGCGGTCACTCCTGCGGCTCCTCCTCTGGGTCGTAGTCTGCCCAAGGGTCGTCCTCCTCCTCTGGGTCTGTCTCCATATCCTCGCCCTCCTCGTGGCCATCGACCTCCATGCGGCCTGGGGACGGCAGCTCTGCCACGGGTCAGGGTCCACCACCTCTCCACCATATGCAGCGGAGTGAAGAGTCCAGGGTCATCCTCCATAGGTACAGGGCCATCGTGAAGGGGTCCCTCAAAACAAACATACCCTCTCTCATCCATGCCTCGATCTATGGGGTACAAAATGTGGGTCACCCTGAACTACCCAGATGGTAGTCAGTCGTCGCTCCCAGAGGACAGCGTCCTCATCCACGTGCTGGGTGATCTCGGTCTCATCTGCACGGGCAGTCCAAAAAGCATAGGGGGCTCGGCCATCACTGGCGTCTGGGATCTGTAAACAAGGCAACCACCGCCAGTGAGTCGAGACTCAGCAAGCTCACCACTAATCCTAGCGTAGGATAAGGTATACAAGTGGGGTCGGTCCTATCCAATGGACTAGGGTTTCTGGTCATCTAGTTCGGGTACTCTCACTCGTTAATGGAACCAACTCCAGAGCAGGGAACAGCCAGACTACGCATATATATAGATATATACACATCATGCATATCATAAAATGTAAGCGGGCACTCGACAGACAACAGCAGCACACAAAATGCAAACCGAATGCATGATTCAGTCTGTCTCAAATGATCATTGGCCCACATTATCCCTCAATTCCCATCAGGGCTCATCCCTGTGGCATTCGGCATTTCCTCAACTGTGTATGGTACGCCTTACGTTTGCCATGCTTATCCCTGCCCTCCATTTCCCCGCGTAAACGACGCCTCAGGGCTCATCCCACATGTCACACCTCCAGGTGACTCATGCCATGCTCGTGTATATTGATGCTCAAACACAATTCACAGTGCATCATCGAAGGGCAGGCAATCTCAGAGATCTCACAAGCAAGGAGGTATACAATTCGACAATTGTCTAACAACCCATATCCATCGGAGTGTACCACATGCCACCCTGTGCCCAACATGCAAGTTTCACAATCAAAACTGGTTCGATTCGGGTACTCCACATAATTAAATTAGACATGTGTTTCCTCTTGACACAGACTCCTGATTATCCTCAACCGTTCTTTAAGAAAAACGATGAGCCTAATCAGGACTCTGTGTTCAAGAGAACCATGTCTAATTTAATTATGTGGAGTACCCGAACGAACCCAGTTGATTGTGAAACTTGCATGTTGGGCACAGGGTTGGCATGTGGTACACTCCGATGGATATGGGTTGTTAGACCAATTGTCGAATTGTATACTCCTTGCTTGTGAGATCTCTGAGATTGCCTGCCCTTCGATTGATGCACTGTGAATTTGTTTGAGCATCATATACCACGAGCATGGCATGAGTCACCTGGAGGTGTGACATGTGGGATGAGCCCTGAGGCGTCGTTTACGCGGGGAAATGGAGGGATAAGCATGGCCAACGTAAGGCGTACCATACACAGTTGAGGAATGCCGAATGGCACAGTGGATGAGCCCTGATGGGAATTGGAGGGATAAGTGGGCAAGATCCATTTGAGACAGACTGAATCATGCATTCGGTTTGCATTTTGTGTGCTGCTGTTGTCTGTCGAGTGCCCGCTTACATTTTATGATATGCATGATGTGTATATATCTATATATATGCGTAGTCTGGCTGTTCCTGCTCTGGAGTTTGGTTCCATTAACGAGTGAGAGTACCCGAACTAGATGACCAGAAACCCTAGTCCATTGGATAGGACCGACCCCACTTGTATACCCTATCCTACGCTAGGATTAGTGGTGAGCTTGCTGAGTCTCCGACTCACTGGCGGTGGTTGCCTTTTACAGATCCCAGACGCCAGTGATGGCCGAGCCCCCTATGCTTTTTGGACTGCCCGTGCAGATTGAGACACGAGATCACCCAGCACGTGGATGAGGACGCTGTCCTCTGGGAGCGACGACTGACTACCATCTGGGTAGTTCAGGGTGACCACATTTTGTACCCCATAGATTCGAGGCATGGATGAGAGAGGGTGTGTTTGGTTTTGAGGGACCCCTTCACGATGCCCTGTACCTATGGAGGATGACCCTGGACTCCTTCACTCCGCTGCATATGGTGGAGAGGTGGTGGACCCTGACCCGTTGGCAGAGCTGCCGTCCCCAGGCCGCATGGAGGTCGATGGCCACGAGGAGGGCGAGGATATGGAGACAGACCCAGAGGAGGAGAGGACGACCCTTGGGCAGACTACGACCCAGAGGAGGAGCCGCAGGAGTGACCGCACTTGGCGTCGAGTCTAGGTCGTCAGAGCGTAGGGTTTTTAGACCATAGTGTATGCTTCATTTTTGGGGTCTCTACCTAACGCTTGTTTATATGTATGAAATGTTGTTTTGTATGTGTATTCCTTCTTCTACGTGCAATCCCATTATCATGTGTATGTGTGTATGGATGGAAGGCACGCTTCTGCAGGTTTCAGGTTGACATTAGACCATAGCGTCGTCTGCCGCGATGTGCATCCTGGGCCGTCGCTAATCGTAGGCCAGGCGCGCGCTGAATTCGTCGTATGAGCAGAGGGATGTTGCGGCCCGTAGGGTTCGGGGCGTGACATGAGGCCTAGATTCCGCACTCTTCCTAGTTTGTCAAATGAACTCAGAAAGCAACGATGTCTGAGGATGTGAGGACTAGCTCTCCTTTTGTGCCCTCTTTTGTTTAAAAGGATTTTCGAAAATCATGCATCACGATTACTTGTCGAAATGCAATAACCATTCTCATGACATTTCAGGATATCATTCCAAGCATGCACAATAGGTTACTATGTCACTCGGACCGTCAAGGAGACTACTCATGCAGTATTGATGAAGAGGATAGGAACTTCGTGGATATTCAAGAGATTGGAGTCGGTACAAAAAAGTTTTTAAACCCTTAACAGCAGAAGAGGCAATGGTAGTGAACTTGGGCGACTCAAAGAATGTTAGAGAAGTGAAGATTGGGTAGTCCTTGTCACCCTTTGAAGCTGCCCGAATGACTTAACTTCTCAGGGAATACCAAGATGTCTTTGGTTAGTCGTATGCAGACATGCCCCGCCCTCGACCCCAATATTGTGGAGAACGTATTGCCCACGGACCCTAACATCCCCCAAAAACAAAGCTTAAGCGAATGAAAGCCGAACTTTCCAAGAAAGATGAAGAGGAAGTGATGAAGCTCCTCAAGTGAGGTTCATATAAGCGATCCCCTATGCCGATTGGATCGCCAACATCATGCCATGATGAAGAAAGATGGCACAATCCGAATCTGCGTCGATTATCAAGACATGAACAAAGCCAGCCCAAAGGATAATTTTCCTTTGCCACACATAGATGTGTTGGTCGATAGTACAGCTGGGTTCGAACGATTTTCCTTCATGGATGGATTTTTTGGCTATAATCAGATCCTGATAAAGGGGAAGACAAGGCAAAAACCTCATTCATAACGCAATGGGGAACCTTTTGTTATAAGGTTATACTTTCGGCTTGAAGAATGCTGGAGCAACATACCAAATAGCCAGTCGCTCTTTTCATGACATAATGCATAAGGAAATCGAAGTGTATGTAGATGATATGATCACCAAATCCAGACCAGGAGAAGACCATGTTCTAGTGCTAAGAAAGTTGTTCGAGTACTTATAGAGTATAAGTTGAGGTTGAACCCTAGCAAATGTGTATTTGGGGGCAAGATCTAGAAAGCTTCTAGGGTTCGTGGTTAGTAGCAGGGCATTGAAGTCGATCCTGCTAAATTAAAACCATACGGGACATCAATACCCTAACCCCAGTAAGAAAGTGAGAAACCTACTGGGGCGTTATAACTACATTGCCAGATTTTATATCCTAGCTTTCTATGTGACAAACCGTTCTTCAAGCTCCTCAGAAGGGTGCCAAGGTCATCTGGGATTAAGAATGCCATCAGGCATTTGAGAAGATCAAGAGTAATTTAATCTTGCTCAGTATTGGTACCACTAACCCCGAGAATTCCCCTGACTCTGTACTTGACGATCTATTAGGAATCATTAGGAGCCCTACTTAATTAGACGAAATCGGAAGATGGGAAAGAGCGAGCAGTTTATTACCTAAGCAAAATTCATGCAGTCAGAAGCTAATTACCCGATGGTTGAAAGGATATGCGACGCATTGATCTAGTACTCCACAAGTTGAGACAGTACACCCTCCACCACCATATCTAGCTGGTAACAGAATGCGACCCAATTAAGTACTTGGTAGAGAAACCGTCTTATTGGGAAAGCTGGCTAAGTGGCAAGTACTGTTATCATAATTTGACATAAGGAGTTCACTCAGAAGTCAGCAAGGGGCGGGCCATAGCCGACATATTGGCTAGAAAATTCATAGGGGTTTGCAATCCCTAAGGAGGAGGAGGCCGAAGATTGAATCCTCGCATTATCTGGTGATAAGTAGACCATGTATTTTGATGGTGCCCTGTTATTTGGCCGGATTTGGAACTTCAGCAGTACTGATATCCCCACACGGCCTACATTATCCGGTTTTCGCGAAGTTGGTATTTCCATGTACCATAATATATCAGAATATGAAGCCTTTATTCTAGGCCTACATTTAGCCATCACCACGAAGATGCGAAGGTTACAGGTTTATAGGGACTCCATGCTAATTATTCTCCAAACTCAGGAGAATAGAGAACAAGGGATTCTAAACTCATCCTCTATCATTAGTTCCTAGAGGAGTTAATCGATAATTTCGATGAAATTTCGTTCGAATATCTATCCAAGAACCCAGAATCATTTTGCAGATGCGTTAGCCACTCTATCTTCATTGTTGCAAGTAGAGGACGGGCTCGACATCAAGCTTTAAAAATCAATATCATGTATCAGGCAGCCTACTGCATGGTGGTGGAAGGTGAATTCGATGGCGAGCCTGGTATCACGACATTAAGAATTATCTTTCGAAAGGAGAATTCGCTCTAGGGAGTCAGATTGGGGATAGAAAGTACAATGGCGAAGATAACTACCAAATTCTTCCTGAGCGGGCAAACTCTCTATAAAAGGTCCATCATTCAGTCCTATTGAGATGTGTAGACGCTGAAAAAGCAAACATGCTCATGAAGGAGATCCATGAAGGGATATGCGGTCCTCATATGAACACAGTCATACGGCTCCTCGGATAAAGACAAAGGTCATGCTGTGACATTCGCACCAGATGTCGGAGGCTTGGCCATTCGTCATATGGGGGATAGACATAATCGGCCCCATTCACCCTAGCACTTCCAATGGGCACCGCTTCATCCTGATGGCGATCGACTATTTTACAGAGTAAATCAAAGCAAACTCATATGCGAATGTCACAGCAAAGAATGTGACCAGTTCAACAGAAGGGATATCATCTCCCGATATGGGGCCCCTCAAGCGATAATCACAGACAATTGCTCCAATTTGAACAATAAGATAGTTGATGGTCTGCTAGAAGCTTCAACATTTGACATCTTAATTCGTCTCCCCGCCCCCACAAATGAATGGAGCTGTAGAGGCAGCAAACAAGAACCTCAAGAAAATCCTAGCGAAAATTGCGAGAATTATAGAGACTGGCATGAGAGACTGTCGTACGTATTGATGGCATATCGTACTTCAATACGGACCTCGACTGGGGCAACCCCATATTCCCTAGTTTACGGTATAAAGGCAGTTCTACCGGTGGAAGTTGAAATCCCCTCTCTGAGGATCTTCCCAAGTCAAACTCTCTAAAGCTGAGTGGGCGCAGCAAAGATATGAACAGTTGAACCTGATCGACGAAAAGCGTCTGAGGGCAATATGTCACGGTCAAAGCTACTAGAGAAGAGTTACTAAAGCGTTCAATAAAAAAGTTAGGCCTAGAATTTTGAAGTAGAAGATCTAGTAGTGAAGAAAACACTTTCAAATGTTTCTCATCCCGGTGGCAAGTTCACCCCAAATTATGAGGGTCCTTATGTTGTCAAAAAGGTCATTCCTAGGGGAGCCTTGAGTCTTCTAAACATGGATGGGAAAGAGTTAAGATATCCTATAAATGCGGATGCAGTCAAGCAGTATCATCCTTAAAATGAAAGCAGGAGCTAATTTGGCTACCTTTTGGACAATCTGAGTCACTTTAAGACTACTACATGCATTTCATGCATTCATGCATACACGCATTTGTTTCATGTGATCTTAGGTTTTAGGGAAAGCTCCCGAATCAACCAGCCACCCCAGTCACTATTGAAGGTCCCCACTGATGCGGATTTACTGGAACAGGTGAAATGTATTCGTTCCAATGATATCCCATATATGGCACTTTCCTAGGTGAATCCATATCTTCGATAGGAAACCAGCGATGATTCAATGAGCTGCAGCCAAAGTCGGAGAGGTATTATCCTGATCCCCTCGGATTATGAAAGTAATTTTCGACGTCTTCTTGATTTCCTCAAGGACATGACCACGTTAAGGTAGGCGCCTATCAAACTTTCATAGGTAAGTGATCTGTCCTCTCCCAATTTAGAGCAAAATGCCTCAGCATTCTTTTCACTAATATGCATGTCCAAAAGAGAGCAGGAGCTCATATGAACATGGTTAACACATGCATTATGCGTCTCAAAAGTCCTCAATGGGGACTAAGCTTTGGAGAAAATGAAATGAGATTCTCAAAATGGGTTTATAATCCTTTTAGGGGATACCTTCTCAAAGAGGACAAATGAATCTTACCAAAATTCGTATACACACGCAGAGGCGAGCAGCGAAACTAAGGGTAAAACTTGGTCTACAGACATAAGGATTATTGCAGTGATTACATGGATTGAAAGGACGAGAGGCATTCATTTCTCTTTCCTAAACACCATAGGTGACCATTGACAACTCCCTTGAACAGCAGTTTCATTCCTTTATTCATATCAAGAACCACCCCACATTGGGGCCAAACGGTGCTAGTCCCAGCAATAGCTCTAGGTAAATGGTTAGAAATTTTGTTACTCGGACTAACATCGATCTTCAAGTTGTTTTCTTGCATTTAAGCTCATGCGATGATTCAAGTGCCTTAGGAAGACGGAAAGCATTCGTTTTTCTATCCTATGCATTTTCATTCCTTGCACGGCCCAATTAAGCTTATATATTATTTTCTTAAACCCCGTTAGTGTCATTGTTCATTCTTTGACCAAGATAACGTCACCCCAAGGAGAAAGGACTTCGAGAAACTTGACATACACAGTTTCCTTGGATCTTCAAGTTGCTAAATTTTTGTCCAGGCATATGCATTTGACAAAATCTTTGAAAATCCTTTCTTTAAAAAAATCTTGGGCATAAAAACCAAAGTACCAATCTAAGCAAGGTCGATACCTATTCAAAT
>JAGVVM010003987.1:0-14364 GCA_019149425.1 Psidium friedrichsthalianum
TTTTTTCTTTTCGGGCTCGCTGATAGAAATAAAATTAGTTTGACATTGCACGAAGTCATAAACCACTACCAGTTTAGAATCGTATTCTGCAACAACCAGCCGCAAAGTTCGATGGTTGAACAGTTTTCCTATTTCTATTCACTGTTCAAATTCTTTGATCTAAGCAGATAGCTTCCCTCTTCTGTAGTTGTCATAGCAATGTTGTTTCTGTGCAGCATTTTCCTTCCTCCGGATGCAACTGGGAAAGTGAGAAAGGAACAGACATTGGTTTTTGCCCGGGCAGTTACGCTGCACTTACTTATTTCCAAGTTGAATGCGAACGAAATTTTACTCCCTTGTTAAGCATTTGATGCATCTCAGTCCTGCCATTGCAGTAGTTTTGCACGTACGAGTACCAGGGACAAATTGGGTTTCCTGTTTTGTCCGCTCAAATACTTCCCATATCATGTTAAGAGTAAAATATGTCCATTCACCTTCTACCTGCAATCAAGCATTTGAGAACTTAATTTTCCTGTCCATAAGTTGACAGATAGAGGACATTTGTATATGTTGTGTTGACTGATGGTGATGCTTCAAAATGCTGTGCTCGTTTCAATAAGATTCTTGTGATTTGTCGATATTCGTCATTGAAGTTGTCTTTGGTTTTCGCCCTCCTGATAGTCATTCCTCAACTTGCCTCCGTTGAGTGTGTATATGCAGTCGTGTCTTTCTTTTACATTTTGGATCGATTAGTTTTGAATATGTAGCCTCGTTTTTTGTTTCTTGTGAGGGGAGTTGTGGACACAGTGGTTACTGATATGAAGGCACGATGACACGGACGGATCTGAAACTTTAAACTAATGTGCTCTTTAGAATGTTAACTAGTTCGATGTGGTCCATGACCTTTTCTCAAATGTTTAATGTAGTTCTTCCTCAATGCTGGCCTTATGTAACTTAGAGTTACAGAATTTGCTAATGTGGTCTCCAATTCGTTGGGTCTTAATTACGCGTGATTGTCTTATGCATCCCACGATCAGTTTAGCGACACATTGATATTTCCCTCTTTCACTAAAGAAGGGGTAAGAAGAGAAGTGGCATTTTATCATTAGATGAGATCCATCTCTGATCTCCTCCTTCATAGGGAGCAGCTCCCATTGGCTTCCACAACGTACCGAATTGTCTGGTGCCACGTGTCGAACACCCGGATCGAGGCGCAAACATACCACCGCATACAAGCTTGCTGTTACCAAGATCCGCACCATTGAGGAACGCACTATTTAACTCCTCTTCCCAGCATGATGAGGCTCTCTGAGCAGTCCATGTTCGACCACGAAAACGACGTTGAAAGTTTGATTTTGAGGAAGCAGATAAATCCTTGATTTTTCGAGAAATAGATTTGTTTTGCTTAGTGTTTGTTTACTTATGAAGAATATATCATCACGACCTCTGCGGTTGTGCCGACTAGACAGTCATCTTAAGTGTGTACATTAATTTTTGATAACCCAACTCTTCGCTAAAGGTTATGCGTTGGCGGTTTGATTTAACATAAGAATGACACTGAACATTTGAGAATATTTTTGGGTCACATTGGATTAATGAAAAGGATGTAAACACATCGTGCCCATTCGAGTACAATAAATTGCTTATGCGACACCTGACGGTTTGCTGGATGGGCCAGCCTAGCCCAGTCTGCTCTAAGGGCAAAAAGGTAATTGGGCTGGCCATTCTATTCTTGGGCTGGCCCGCCAAGGCCCAATTAGTTCCCTATAGATAAGTATGTTTTTACTAATCATGGACTCCTCAGACAAGGATTTTGAGGTCTGGTCCTTAGACGCCTTTGATCATTTAAATTATCAGCGCCTAAGCACGCATGCCAAACACAAAAGTATAATTAGATGATTCGAACAAGTCGACACAAAATTGTTAGTTTGAATTGATACCGCTGTTGTCGAAAGTGCTAATATTGTATTGGTATAGCTGTCTAAAACTATAGCAAAATAAAGTTGAAATGGCTATTTTTTTTTATATATATCTTTTTGGATACTAAATAATTATAGTTTTACTAGCAAACAAAGCTTTAAACCTATTACATAGATGTCAATATAGTCATAAAGCCTTTAATTTGGCCAATGTAGTCTTGAATTTTTAACGATTTGCCAATGTAGTCTTTTCAACCAACTATATTTCTTTTTTTATTTTTTATGAATTTTTCATATCAAATTTTTAAAATATTTTGATCTTTTCTTTTTTATTTCTTTCCTTTATTCCTTTCTTCCTCCGCTGGTTGTCAGGCCTGATGATTGTTGACAATTGGCCTCGGTTTGTGGCTATTCACTGGTCAATGGCGGAGACTGGTGGATGAAAAAGGACAAAAAGAAGAAGAGAAAATAAAAAAAATTATAACAAATTCATAAAAAATATATATATAATATATATATATATATTAAAAATCATTCATGTGTTAGTGTTGTTGTATCAGTATGATGGCTAATGTCCAAGTAAGTATTTTTTTTTTTTTTGGTCAAAACTAGTCAAAAGGAATTAAGTTGACAAATTGTTAAAAATATTTAAGAATAAATTGATTAAAATTGAAATATTTGATACTGATACGCTTGTAACAACCTTACCAAAAAAAAAATTGATCGTGTACAATAAATTAATGATTTTTGATCAATTTTCCTTGGTTTTGACACTAGAACAGTAGAAGGATGGGGATAAAAATGTCTTGAATACCCTTACTGCTTAATGTAGTAATTAGGTAGAATAATGTTAGTCTTATGTTATGCTAATATGTAATTGCGGATTATGAAACTCTAAGGCCAATCTTGTTTCCTTTTTCTTGTTTTATCTATTTCTTGCACATTGCTCTATGAAACAAGTTCTTGTACCCCATACAAATCTATCTATCCTTATGTGAACAATGGTAACCTGCATGAAATTTCTAACTAGGAACTTTCCAAAAGGTTGTTAGTAATCTTTTGTTTGCATTTTATCTCATATTTTTTTTGTGCCCAACTATAGATATGTACTTCAATCTTTGTTAACCTAAATTTGCTATAAAACGGGGATCGTCTGTAATTAAAGTTTGCCTTTTCATTTAGGAAAAAAAAAAGAAGAAAGAAAAACAAACAATTTCATTTCTGCTGTTGCCTACTTTGATGCTCAAAGCTAAAGAGAGAAACCATGTGATATGTGCTCTTTTATGAGCTTCGGGTCCAAACCAAGCGCTTAATATTTTCAAGATTTGAGTGTGTAAACGTGCGCTCAAGAGCTCCGACCCACATAGGGCAAAATTCGATGTTGGACTTGTTTTGAGCACTGCTACGGTAACCCCAAGTGTACCATACCAACATTTATGGCCACATCGTCGTAGTTAAGTATAAAAAACAATTTTTAACATTTGGAAAGGTTTTAAGATTATAGATGCTAATCAAAAAAGGGGGTGCGAATTACAAAAGGCAGAAACATGAAAAAAACCTTGCACCAATTAAAGACACCAAAGAATGTCTCAAGTAGGTACCCCAAGGTGTAAACGGCAAGGAAAAAGAGCCAAAGGGGCAACGCCCACGGCCAAACAAACACGGCCAGAAGGGGCGGAAAGACAACCGCAGAGAACCTAAGAAAAAAATTTAGGAGGATCCCCAATTGGCTTGGATCTTCTTGTTGCGCGGAGTGTCTTCAACCGGCTTAAGATAAAACCTTAGTCTTTCACCAACTTGGCAAGATGGTTGGCATGGATGGCAAAAAACAGGGATTGTCACGGAAGAGGGCATTGTTTTTCCATCCAGATAATGTAGCAAAAAGCAGCAAAAGAGAAACGGCCCATATGATCCCAAAAGAAGATCCTTGAACGAACGGCCCAACCCAAGTAAAGGGGTATCAAGCCACGATCTATTCGCCAAGGCAAGTTGAACTTTGACGCCCAAAAAGCGAGTTTAGGGAACCCGTGGAAGAGCAGCCAAAAAACAATGTGATCTATGGGAGTCAGGTCTACAATGGCAAAAGGCACAAGCGCCATAGGCAATTCTATGATTCAACAACAAAAATTAAACCTGCGTAGGGAGTCTTTTGAGGGAGATCGGTTACAGCAGGAAAGAATGTCTGGGAACAAGGCTTTTGTTCCATACAAAGGAGCACCAAGGAACCTTCGGAGCCTTCAAGCAAATAAAGTCCCATACATAAGCTATAGAAAACTTATTGGAAGGGTCATTAAGCCAGACCAACTTGTCCCTTCTGTTCTCCACAAGCACAGGGAGATGTTCTGACCATCCAGTCAGCTGATTGAGGAAGTTTGATTGCGGCCAGGAACCAGAATAGAAGTCCCAAACAGAAGCATTGCGCGGAATGCCGGAACACTAGATGTCACGGTCCGAGAACAGCAAGTGCAGGGGGCCTCGAGGGTGCTAATAATTGAACCAGAAGGATGAGGAGGCACCATCACCAATCTATTCCCTGAACACCAACCTAAACTCTTGGCGCAAGTCAATAATTTTTTTCCAGGCCCACGAACAAAACGTCGGTTTGGTGGAGACCCAGAAGTTCTTTTTCTTTAGAAAGTTCGACTGAATCCATCGACACCAAAGCGCTTCTTTTTCGGAGAAGAGCACCCAAATGTGCTTGAGCATGGAGGCACGATTACAGTCAAGAAGACGCCGTATGCCCAGACCGGCTTCATCCTTTGGCCTACACACATCATGTCATGGGACTTTTGGCCCCCCCCCCCCCCCCCGGGGCTCCCAACTCTGGTCCCTTCCAAAGGAATTGCCTGAGAATCATTTCAATCCTAGCTAAAACCGTCTTCGGGAGAGCGAAAACATTCGCCCAAAATACTTGGCTAGCATGTACAATCTCAACATGGATTAAATTTTGATTTATGACGATATTACAAATCACCGCAATTGAGTGTACAATAGTTCTAGAAAAAAAGTGGATGTACGACGCTGCAATGGGAACATATGCGCGACGCATGCATAAGTCGGGAGTTTGCCCTAGTTTTTCCTGCATTTGGCTCACTAATATGGTTATATAACGCGGCAGACTGGACATGGCATAAACAAAATCTCATTAGTTGACTTTACACCTTACCTGCTACGTTCGACTGTTCTCTTCATTTGACTATCCTTTTCCATGAACTTTGTAGCCAAATAACGTGGATGAGATTGTCATCATTGTCGTACAATCCCCCAAAAAAAAAAAAGTGCTGCATGGTGTTCAAGAACTTTTCTCCAACCTTCATAATGTGCACGACCACATTTCGTGTTACAAAATCGAATTACTAAAGCGTAATGTCTGATAGGATTCCGATCAAGGAGGGGTATCGGAATATACATGAAGCGGAACGAATTGGCTTTTCTATCGTCGGATTATGCAGAAGTGATCTAGAAAGAGAAGAACAAACAGGAAGCGAACGCCAAGATCGATAATAGGCAGAATAGTGATGAGGAAGACGGGAGCTTAAGTGCAATGACGTAGAATCAATCCAAAATTGTTATTTAAAGCCGTATAATTTAGAATAAAAGTGATCAATAGTTGTGTGATATGGAGGAAAGTTAAATGCGACCTTAAGGGTGTGCCGTACCAGTTTTATGCCCCCACAACATTACAAAAGGGAAAATTACCAAAAAAAGCACTAAACACATTGCAATTGTGCCAATTTAATCATAAATCTTTTCTTTTTGATGATTGAGTCCTAAATCTTTTGCATTGTGTGCTGATTTGGCTGGTCGGCGCTAAAGCAAACTCCGGCCGTAGCTAGCGTGTCAATTTTTACTATTATTTTAATATTTTTCAATTTTATCTATTTTTATTTATTTATTTTGTGCTTCTCCTTCGTCTTTCAGCTAGTCCCTGAATCAATGATTGGCCATTGGTGAGGTTCGGCCTCTCCATTTCTGGGCAAGGTCGAGCCTTGCCGTGGCAAGATGAGGCCAAGGCTTGCTAGTGTTGGCGAGATTGACCTCAACGGCCCCCACCTTTGGTCGGTTGTCAATTCGGCGACCGGTTCGAGGAAGAAGGAGAAATTAAAAAAAAATGAAAAAAATATTTAAAAAACAAAAAACTTGAAGAAATATTAAAATATTATTAAAAAATGCCATGTCAATGTCGACATTACCATGTCAACGTTGACTGGCCAAAGCTGGCTGGATTGACTAAATTAACAAAAATGCAAAAGATTTAGGATTCAATTGGGAAAAAAAAATAATTCAGGATTAAATTGACACAATTGCAATAGATTTAAGAATTTTTGGTCACTATTTCTATTAAAAAAAAAGCCATCTAAGTTGCCACTGATCGACTCATTAATCAAGAATAAGTGATTAATAAGTCAAAGCATCCCCTCCCCCCAAAAAAAAAATAAAAAATAATAACATGGCTAAAGAGGAAAATTTCAAATAAGAGCGTGAAGTGCTCCTATTTTTCAATTAAGGCCATGAAGTGAATTTTATTTCAAATAAATCAAATAAAGGCATGAAATGCATTTATTTTCTCAAATAAGGACTTAAAGTAAACCTTGGTTCCAATAAGAACATGAAGTGGTTATATCGATTTCAAAGAAAAGTTTGACCTCTCTAGTTAGTTAAGGACATTTTCACGAATTTTTCCTTTTTTCTTCTTTATTAATTAAATTAAAATCTAAAATAAATTAATTTTTTTTAAAAAGAAAGCTAGCGAGGGCCTCGGAAGCCCTCACCGCCCCTCGCTTTTCCCCAACCATTGTCAAAAGGGTTGACAATAGTGGGGCGAGGGTTAATCGGGGTTGCCAGACCTTGGCCAATGGCCAGCGACCATGGCTGACGGTAGGCGAGGGGTGCGGCCCTCACCCAGATCGAGCGAGGGTCATCGTTGGCTTGGTCTTGGCCCCACCCCAAGCTAGCAGCGACCTTCATCCTCGCTCCACCATCACTAGCCCTTCCAACGATGGTTCGAGTGATCGGGGCCAGTAACGGTGAGGGTTTTTTTTTTTTTTTTAAAATTAAAAATTTTAGATTGTATTTTTAATTTAATTTAATTAATTAATAAAAAAGTAAAAAATAAATGAAGAAAATGCCCTTGACTAGCTTGTGAGGTCATGCTCTTCTTTAAAACTGATATGGCCATTTTAGGTCCTTATTTGAAATAATATCAATTTCTGATCCTTATTTAAGAAAATGAGCTAAAATCACCGCACAATCATCAGGCCCTTCTACGAGCTGTGTCTAGATGACCGAGCATGAGTGTTGGCTGACGATTGACAATTACCATCGATCGTTGAGTCTTCTCCGCCAACTGAGCCACTGGCCTCCGACTCAAGTGGGAACGTGCACGGAGGAGCCCAATGCTTATTCCGTTCGTCTCTTTTTTTGCCTTTCTCCTCCTTCATGGCACAAATCGAGCCATCCTGGATCGAACTGGAGACCTCGCTCTCGTCGAATGTCAGCTTTTGATTGGCCCGACCATCCTCCCTCTCTAACCTACCTCTCACTCTGTCTCCTCTCTTGTTACGTAAACGGCCAAGTAGGACGAAGCTGGGCAAGCGTGCGGGAGAGCGGCTCCATTCTGACGCCATGACACGAATTCCAGCCCTCTTTCCCTCGCACAACCACTTCGCATAAGAAGTATCGCCACCTTCCCAACGACACAATCTCTCTCCCCTCTCTCTCCAAATAGAAAACAACACCCAGGAATCATTTCTCTGCGACGATCTCTCCAATGCTCTCTCCCTCTCGCCTTGCCTTGTAATTCTCTCTCCCCCAATATACCCACTTCGTCTCTCTCTCTCTGGGTACTCCATTTCCCTCACTTTCTCTCTCTTCCCAGAAATTTGTTTCTCCTCCTCCTGCCAGCGTCCTCGTCTTCTTGTGGGTCGGACTTTCGTGAATGCCGGTCTTGTCTGCCTCGGCAGTTTCTTGGGCAAGTGCTTGATTTGGTTGAGTTGAGCTTGAGGAGTTAGCGGGGGGAATGGCTTCTCTGATTCGGCCGTCGGTGTCCCTGACCGGAGCTGCGGCTTCCGATTTTTTCGGAGGCAGCTCGGGCGACGGCGCCGGGGACTTCTCGCTGAGGGCCCTCGGGAGGGCGCGGCTGGGGACGAGAGGAGGGAGGGGTTTGACGGTGGTGGCAGCGAAGCTCAGGAAGGTGAAGAAGCACGAGTACCCGTGGCCCGAGGATCCGGATCCGAACGTGAAGGGCGGCGTCCTCAGCCATCTCTCGCCCTTCAAGCCGCTCAAGGAGAAGCCGAAGCTGGTCACTCTGGAGTTCGAGAAGCCGCTCATGCTGTTCGAGAAGAAGATCATGGATGTGAGTTGCTGTTCTGTCGTATCTTGTGTGGTGAAAAAATGAGTTGTTATTATTATTATTATTATTATTATTCGCGAATGCCTCTCTAATTGCTCGAAATTGAAAATTTTCCTTTCTTTCTTCCTTCAGGTGAGAAAGATGGCAGATGAAACTGGCTTGGACTTCAGTGATCAGATTATTTCATTGGAGACCAAGTATCAGCAGGTTTAGCATCATTGCTTTTTCTAGCAGTAAATGGTAGCTGAGTTCGCAGAATCTCTGACTAATTCTCTACGCCGTATCATGTGCTTTGCATCTCTTGCTCATGTTAATTGGTCCTGGTGATAATGGTCGTAAATTAGATTATCTTGCAAGCCCGTATCCATTCTTGAGCGAAATATATTGGTGATAGTTCTAGAGGTGCTTTTCCCCTGTTTTCTACATGCTAAACCAAAAATTGGTCTGTCTCTCTCTCTCTGTCTCTCTCTCTCGGGCGCGTGGAACCCCTAGAGATTGTACTTCAATCGGATTATTAGTACCTCATCGAAAAGAAACTCTGTTCTTAAGCTGGAAAGCTCAGGGGGATGCAAATAATTTATGTGATCATTGGTACTGGAACATGCAGTGGTGTAAAAGAAAAATAGGGGATTCGTCTAATCTTTCTCTCCTTCTATGGCAACTACACGCGTAAGGTAAATAGAAAAAAGAACTTTTGCAAATTGGCGCATTGGTATCTTTTTTGCTGGGTCCCTCGATTCAGTTCCTGTTCTGAATGTCACTTCAAGTGCTGGCGCTGCAGAATTTACTGTGGATATCACCATAAGCACTTCATAGTAATAGCAGGTCTTCCTAATTTTGAGACCGGCTGTCACTATTACGGGCATGGCTTGTATTTTTCTAAAGCAAATTGGCACTTTGAAGTTTTTCTTCTTTATTTGGAGGTTTACTTGTTTCTCCTTTGTTTTTTTAAAAGAAATATAAAAGTTGACAAGGATTTCTGCAAACGGTGGCATTCTTTTCCTTTGCGCTTGCGGTATACCAGACTTCTTTATGAAATCATCAATTCTACTAAAAGCTCAAATTGGACATTCCTATGATCAGACCTTAGAACACTGACCATTGGGAAGAATTTTCTGCCTCTAATTCAAGATGAACTTTCAAGGCGAGAGCGATGATAAATTGTTTGCTACAGGCTCGACCTTAGATAACTTCTTTTCTTGACTGGCTACACGGGCGCACCTCAAAAGCATCTTTCATTCATCTGGGTGATTTTTACCTGTTCTGTATATTACATGAATTGGAAACACATTTAGTAGACTCTTGCAGGTCATATGCAGTACTTTTTGTCTACGTGCCTTACAAATAATAGTAGTGAATTTATTCAGGATCTGAAGTATAAGACATCTTGATTGAACCCTGTTGCTCTAATTGGTAAAGCCAGCATTGCAGGTTTTAAGCCAATCTTTTGATTATTTCAGTTGCATTAAGAATTGCAATAGTGTGCAATATATTATTTTTTTCTTGCTATTAACATGTTTTAGTGTTGGTGTATTTCTTTGCATTCAGGCTTTAAAGGATTTGTATACACATCTGACTCCTATCCAGCGTGTGAATATTGCCCGACATCCTAATCGGCCTACATTTCTTGACCATGTATTTAACATTACTGACAAGGTACTCCATACTTTGACTTGTTGAATTCACTTTGCATTTTGCTTGTGTTTATTGCTTGCCTGCTGACATAATTTGCTAAATATTCGCCTTCTGCATCCTGTTATTCACCAGTTTGTGGAGCTTCATGGAGATAGGGCTGGTTATGATGATCCCGCTATTGTCACTGGTATTGGAACTATTGACGGTGGAAGATACATGTTCATGGGCCACCAGAAGGGACGAAACACAAAAGAGAACATTCAGCGCAACTTTGGAATGCCAACTCCCCATGGGTATGCATAACGTTATGGATAATGTGTTCAAAACAACAACTATTGATTTCGCATCTGGATGGCACCATTACCAAAAGTTCAGCAGCTGCCTAAGTTTTAGTTTGTTTTGTGATACAGTTACAGGAAGGCTCTACGAATGATGTATTATGCTGAGCACCATGGCTTCCCAATCGTCACTTTTATTGATACACCTGGGGCCTTTGCAGACCTAAAATCTGAGGAACTTGGCCAAGTAAGCAAAACACCTCAATGTTAGTTGCAATTTGCATGATGCACTTCCTGATCTTTGTGGTGATGTATTTGCTTTATATATGTCCAGGGCGAAGCAATTGCTCACAATTTGAGGACCATGTTTGGTATAAAAGTACCCATTGTTTCAATTGTTATGGGGGAAGGTGGTTCTGGCGGTGCTCTTGCCATTGGCTGTGCAAATAAGTTGTTAATGCTTGAAAATGCTGTCTTTTATGTCGCCAGGTAATTTAATTGCTGTTGCTCCCATTTCAACTGTGTCAAAATACTTTGTTGGTTGTCCTCTTCCTCCTTTGTCCTGGTGGCTAAGAAATCATAGATTGTGCTCAAGTCAATTTCATGCAGTATAGTTCCATTTATCACTGCTTAAACTTTGAAATATGAAGTTCCTTTCATCCAAGTGTTTGCAATATTACACGTGTGTAATGAAAAATATGCACTTGATAGTGTAAATGTGGTGTCTCATGCGTTAAATCATCAAAGTCTGGAGCTTCAACATTTTGTCAATTGTGGGTAGTAAGTAAGAATGGAATTAAGTTTTAACACATTTTCTGTGGTGCTTCTATCATACTTCTATGTGAAAAGTGGGTAAAGCTTGCGCGAGGTTGAGCGAGGCGTTGATATCTATTAATCGGAGAGTATATCTACATTATGGGGTTCAAAACCATCATAAACGAAATTCCACGTAGACTCTAGTTGAATATTTGATTGGTGTGATTATTTATATTGTTATAATTTTCCACATATCATTGCTCTTGCAAAGAAATTCATGTCGACACCAACATTCGGGTATACTAAAGCAAATTTAGTCTTACACTAGTAAAATTAGCATTTTTTTCTATGAATTGTGAGAAGCAAAATTATTTCCTCTTTCATAATTCGATACATGTTTTCATATTTTTAAAAATGTTGCATAATTGTTTTTTTTTTAATCGTCAATACTCTTTAAATAACATCATCCTCATATAGGGGACAAGCAATCATTGGCCCTTCTCTATAGTAATTTGCACTTTCCCAATTCGAGGGTCAAGTTTGTAATTCAATTGTTTATGGTCGTCAAACTCAAAACCCACTAAATAATGAGATTAGGTAACTACACCCAGCTCAGTATTGCGCCATTTGTTTTATCCTCCTCATTGTATCTGATCAGGAAGCTCTTTTGTAGATGGCCAACACGAGAGTAGGAAACTACATTTAGCGATGACCAGTGATCAGTCTCATTTGTTGAGTTGTCTTTTTCCCTGATATTAGTCAGATGGAGCAATTTGTCATGCTGAGGATATGAATATATGTCACATTGACACACATGGTTTGCTCATGCAGAATCAATGCATTAACAAGATCAGCGTTATTATTTCTGAATTCCAATAGTACCTCATAAATGTAACCCCATGCCTATTGAAGCTTATCAAGTTCATTTTGTTAAATTGACTTTGCCATGCCTTGTTTGTTTTGTGATTATTTCCAGTCCTAGCACTTTACAGATTTTATTTTATTGTTGCTTTCATTTTTAGTCCTGAAGCTTGTGCTGCAATCTTGTGGAAGTCTGCAAAAGCTTCTCCAAAGGTGACTACAATTACAACAGTTCTGATTCTGAAGTTTTCTCTGAGTGGAGTTTTTAATTGATTGACACCTAAATCTTCCTTATTCTTGCAGGCAGCTGAAAAACTGAAGATTACAGCAACGGAGTTATGCAAGTTACGAATTGCCGATGGGATCATCCCAGTATGTTTTTTTACTTCTACATATTCTGCTTTTGTGTGTCATAACAGCATGTTTTAGGTATTGTGTGGTGTTATGCTTTAGATAATTCTGTAGCAAGGAGAATAGTTACTATATAATTTCATATGGAGCATGAGTATTGAGATATATACAATACGACAAACTAGAAGCAGCTAAGCCTTATCCCATCAATTGGGATTGGGTAGATATTGCACCATTGCACTGAATTCTGTATCATGTCTTCTGAAAGCTCTAAGTGCTTCATTCACTTTTTTCATGTACTGTGCCCCCATTAAGCCAATTCTCCACCCCTCAATCGCATTTCCTAGGTGAGCATTTGGAGGGGCCTTTGCTCGACGTGTCTAAATCATCTCAAATGAGTTTTTCTCATCTTGTCCTAGTCTGGAGCCATGCCCACATTCTTCGAATAGATTAATTTTGTAGTGCCTTTTCTTGTGTGCTTGCACATACAATGAAGCATTCTCATCTGTGCTATACTCATTTAGTGCAGACATTGGTGTTTGACAGCCAAACATTCCATGCCATAAATTCTTGCCGTCCGACAGAATTTTTCACTTGAGTGACATTTGGCATTTGCACAAAATACCTACTTCTCTGAACCATCCTGTTTGTGCTTTATGAGTGGCATGTTAATTCATTTTGTCGATCCTTTGCAAAATCGGCCCAATATATGGAAAGCACTCCTATTTTGGACCTCTTGGTCTCAAAATCTTGTCAAGGTGTTAAACCATTCAGCTCTGTTCTTGTTGAACTTACACTTGTAGGAAAACATGCGTCGACTGTTGACTAGACCAGTCCTCCCTTTCTCCTTTATCTGCACTTGGGATCAGTTGTGTGAGATCAATCCTGCCTGAGTGTAGTGAGCATCAAGAAATATGTGATATTCTCTACAGACAATTATGTAAGCAATTTGACTAGTAATGTAGGTTTTCAGCTGTCTCTTTATGTTCTGTTGCGATCCTAAATCTTGACAGAAATTTTACTAACTTCAACTTGGCATTTTATGTTGTGTGTTGTGACCATTTGGTTTTCATTCATGTACATGGTTTAACAGGAGCCACTTGGAGGTGCCCATGCAGATCCCTCTTGGACCTCCCAACAGATAAAAGTTGCAGTTGTTGAAGCAATGAATGTCAGTATTACTTAGCTTGTTTCACAATAGAATTCTCAACCATTACCAACGTAGTCCTTGATCTTTTCAGGAGCTTAAGAAAATGGACACACAAGAGCTCCTGAAGCATCGCATGCTTAAGTTCCGAAAAATTGGTGGATTTCAAGAAGGAATCCCCGTGGATCCCAAGAGGAAGGTCAACATGAAGATGAAAGAAGAACCTCCACTTGGAATGATTTCTGAAGCAGAACTGGAGAGTGAAGTTGAAAAAGTGAAACAGAAGATAGTAGATGCTAAGGAATCATCCACTGAAGTTTCTGACACCGGTTTGGATGAACTGATAGAAAAACTCAAAAGGAAGTGGATTATGAGTACTCCGAGGCAATTAAGGCTATGGGGTTGGATGAAAGAATATCAATGATACGAGAAGAATATGTGAAAGCTTATCAACAGGAGCAACCCTTGCATCCTGTTTTAATAGATAAGATTGATAAGCTAAAGAAGGAGGTCAACCAAGGCTTGTCAGGAGCTCCCAATTATAAGAGCCTCAAGAGTAAGATTGACATGTTGAATGAGTTGTCGAAGAATGCTGAACAGGTTGCTTCACAGAAGGAAGAAATCAATAGGAAACTGAAAGAGGTATTAGAACGTCCTGATTTGAAGGAGAAGGTTGAAGCTCTGAAGGCAGAAATTAAAGACTCGGGGGCAACTTCTCCTGAGGATGTTGACCAGGGCTGATGGACAAAATTGTCAATTTGAAGAAAGAGATAGAGATGGAAATGGCCAATGCCCTTGAATCTTTTGGACTGCATGTTGAGGCCATTAAACCCACCAGCACTGATATTAGTCCACAAACTTCAGACTCAGAAATTAGTGCTAAGTTCGGTAATCTAAATAAAAAAATAAATAATAAAATCGAAGAAGTGGTCAACTCATCCGACCTGAAGAATATGGTGGAGATGCTGAAGATGGGATCGTAAAAGCGGGAAAAATGCCTGATTTGTCATCAAAAAATAAGATTGAGGCTCTGCAGCAGAGATAAAGCAGAGGCTTTTCGAGGCAATAAATTCTTCTGAACTCAGG
>JAGVVM010003988.1:0-47809 GCA_019149425.1 Psidium friedrichsthalianum
TGGACATGTGGTGTTGGGTCTTTTTGTGTGCCGTTGGTACATTTCTTCGCTAAGTTGCCACTGGTCTGGGGATTGCAAATGTAGCAATGTCAGATTTCTGTCTACCTTTATCCTTGCTGGAACTTCTTCTTGATCTTGGCGGGTACGTTTCATTATGGGCGCTTTCTTGGGACAGTCCCTGGTGCGGTAATTGAAAATTTCCCAAATGCCCTCTTTTTCTTCGATAACCGAGGATCTGAACAACTCTTTTGGACATTTGGATCTGCATCCTGGCTGTTCGCATGCATGCCAAGTGTGTCTGTTGTCTCGTAAATATTAAGAAAAACAATCTCTTTTGTGGCAAAGATCTTCAATGGCAAGGTGTATCTCCTTGTATATGTTTCTCCAAGGGTGGCCTCTAGGAGAGGTCTCTTTTGTGACTCAAGTATTCTTTGCTCCTCTCGAGATCTTTTGGTACGGTGTAGGAAGCAGTCAGCGTTGGGATTTCAATTACTATATGGGCTCCTATAGACAAAGTGAGAGTCGTATCAATGCCTAAAATGAATATACAGATCTTCTTCTCATGCGAACAACATCTTCTTTCAAGAACTCTTTTCTTTGCAATTGTTTTGTCATTGTTCTGGGTGACCAATGAAAACATTTGAAGATTGGAGATCTGGTGCTCAATGCCACTAGTAAATAGACCTGAATCAGTCTTGTTGCGCTTATCCATGACCACTATAATTTTCAGTGATTCCCGTGAACCTAGTAGTAACTCCAGGAGAGTCCTGATAGGGATCTTATTGTGAGATTCCTGGTGACAGGTGTCAGGCATGAAACTCTGGAGACGTTTGGGCCATTTAAGATACGGGAGATATCCAGAGTAACGAACATCTGGGAATCATAAGATGAAAAGTTTGGTGTTCTCATTCATGGTCAACTGGATCAGCCATGAATACTGAGGAAGTTTCTGTGTTTAAAGGTGGTGAATCTGAGAGTCATAAGATTCTTCATATGTCCATAAACAGGACCTGGACAGTCGACAGATATAGGGGCTACCAGAAAGGGTTCTAGTTCAGATATGATTTGTTTCCTTAGGATGATTCCAATGGATTGGAAATCATATAGGTTTGGTGTAGGTGTGGAGCCTGATGGTGATGGTGGGTCCAAAATCTTACTTGAATCATTGATTGTATAAGTATATGATTAACAAACATACCTCGTTTTTCACAGATTAAATATTACCATTGTGGCCGTTGTAATATTAATGCGAAAATAACAAAATCTTGCAAATAAATCAATGAAAATTTACCAAAGAAATAAACAAAGAACGATAAGGACACTACAGATTTGTAGTCTTGCATACGAAATTATTCAAGGACTTTACTTATATAAATCTCTTAAAAAAGAGATAATGATCTCTTTGAACAAACTCCAAGGATATATACAGTTTCACCCATATCCTTTATTTCAAAATTGGTACATAACAAATTCTCAATTGTATTGACAAATTCCATATTACTTCTAGCATTAGTATATCACCAACACATAATGATAAGATCACAAATTCATCTATGGATCTTTTGACATGTACACAATGATCTTCATTAATCATTACAAAAATCATATGCCACTACGACATTAAGAAAATGTATATATCATTGTCTCGAATAATGTTTAAGGCCATATATCGATCTCAAAAGCTGACACAACTTTTGTTCTTAGTCTTCTATAATGAACCAACAGGTTGTTCCATATATACTTCTTCCAATTCTCTATTGAGAAAAATAGTTTTCACATTGATTTGATGTAATTCAATATCCAATTAGCCACTATTGCCAGATTAAGGAAAATTATAACAACTCGAATTTTCCAGCTGCTTAAGTTACGAGTGGGTTAGTGCTCATCGGGCTCGAGGTTATAGCGAAAGCACTTTGAGGGGATTAAAAGTGTTTTGACATGATGGATTATTTGAGCGTAATAATATTTTTGGGAGCACTATGTATTTAATTTAAACCACGTAGAGCTAAATATGTACAAATTTGGGACATAACAAGAAAAAAAAACTAACACGTGGCGGTTGTGGGCAAATGGCACTCATGCAATGCCCCTTGACACCTACGTGTCACCACCCTCTCTCTTCCTTACCACTCACCCTCCCTCACTCCACTAAATGACTCCCCCTCATCTCTCTCTCTTCATCACTTTTGGGAAGAATTCCCTCAATTCTCACACTTCCTCTCCCATCCTCTTCTTCACTTTTTTCTTCTTTTTTCTCTTGGGTGAAACACCACTGTAAACTCCCCTCTTCCCATGTGATGATGCCAGTTTCCTTGAGGTCGAGTCTCGACTATGACTATGCTCTTTTGATCTCAATTCGCCCTCTCATCCTCTTGGTAGCCGCAGCATTAAGAGTAATGGGAGGCTCACAGTGACGGTTGTGTGAGGAATTAAGGCGGGCCAAGCTAAAGGTCGCAGTGGTTCAGATTCGTGATGATCATTTTCGTATCGGCCATGGAACATTGATAGTTTCATGGTTGTAATGTGCGTGGAAGTTGAGGTGAGTAGATTTCTAATCCTAGTCTGCCACATTTTAAAGCTTACTAACTATGCTCTCTTCTTTAATCTTTCATTATATAGATGGCGTAGTGGAAGACTAATTAAACTAATCTAGTTAGCTATATAAGACAAGTGCATAAAATACAACAAACCATGACAATTAGGAGGTATGCCTAATAGGGTATGACCATTCAAGGTTTCAATTAACCATACACTCAATCAACAAAGATATGAACTATATTCAGATTCCAAGCCATTCTTTCATTTCATATATTTACAACTCAATACAGTTAAACTTCTGGGTATGCGGGATAATAAAAAAACCACTACTATTCACATAGATATCTTACATCAAAATTTTTGCGTCAGTCTTTGGAAATTCTACTCCACTATATATCCAAAATACAAAACCCTATCCCCATTTGGAAACTCTACTCCACTATATATCCAAAATACAAAACTCTATCCCACCATACTACTTACAACTAAGCCTGTCCACCCCCAACATTACTACTGCTGATGTCAGGGCTCATGGGAAAGCTACCCAGGAGCCCGTCATCATCTTTGACAAGGTACAAGCCTACGAAATAATGCATAACTAGTGTAAAACCCAGGCTTACCTCTATCAACAACATACTCACAAGCTTCTTAAACTTGACCTCAAGGTAATCTACATCCACATGGTCTTCCTAAGAGGCAATATACTCTTGGAGAATACCATAGCAAAGGGTTGGAGCAGCCGAGCTAAACTGTGGCATTGTTTTTATCTGAAAACCATAAATCAACAATGGTGAGCTAATAGCCCACGAATGCAAATCTAACCCAATATAATGTATGAATTGAAGTAAAAACATTGCATTAACGATTCCCAGTTCATGAAATGCCCCCTCCAAGACAACCAAAGACTTCCCCTTTTTATCGACCCATCCAGAAATGGATCCAAAAAAACCCTAGCCAAGATGAAATATAGCTACCCAAGCCCCAGGCTTTGCAAAAGGCCCCCACAATAGCAATGTTTTCAAAAAGACTTTCCTCCTTTGAGACCGTCCGTTCCGACTCCCCCAGTTCAAGAACCCCATTTTCCCCTTGCTGAAAGATTTGCAGATCTCTCTCAGCAATTCCACCATCTACCCAAAATATCTACCCCTACTGAGATTGGCCCAACGGGTCAAAGAAGGATACCACCTTCCTCAGAACTTGTGTTAAATTGGCAGTTAGAAAATGTCTTGGCCCAGAATGCAATTCTTCAGAAGATTGACCAGAACACTTGTCACATCAAACGAATGCTTGAAGATTTCCAACACAGGCTCTATATGCTGGAATCCGGAATGATACCTAAGTAGCATTTCATGGAAGACCAGACACCAGAGATCAATAAACTCAAGAGACAGATTGTTATGCTTGAACAGCAATTGTCAAGTGGCACAGCTGCTTCAACGGAAGAATTCCTTTTTAGAAAACCATATCTAAATTTCCAGCCTGGATTTGGCACTTCCACCTCTAGACCACACATCGCATTGTTTCTAGCGGACAAAAATCCTTTTCCTCCCATGTCAGAAAGGTTTGCTCGTCTCCAGCAATACCATGAAGAAGATCTCAGAAGGAAAGCTGCTCGAGCCAAAGAAAAGGCTCTAGAAAGCGCTAAGAAAATAAGAGATAAAAAGCCTCCTCCACCACCACCATCACCATCAGCTCCACCACCTCCACCAACCTATATGATTTCCAATCCATTGGAATCATTCCTAAGGAAACAAATCATATCTGAACTAGAACCCTCTCTGGTAGCCCCTATCTCTTCGACTTGTCCAGTCCTGTTTATTGGACCATATGAAGAATCTTCTGACTCTTCAGATTCACCACCTTTAAACACAGAACTTCCTCAAGTATTCATGGCTGATCCAGTTGACCATGAAATGAGAACACAAACTTCATCTTATGATTCCCAGATGTTCTTTACTCTGGATGATCTCCCGTATCATAAATGGCCCCAACGTCTCCAAGAGTTTCATGCCTGACTGTCCACCAGGAATATCACCAATAATGATCCCTATCAGACTCTCCTGGAGTTTACTACTAGGTTCACGGGAATCCTGAAATTATAGTGGTCATGGATAAGCGAACAAGACTAGATTCAGGTCCTTTCCAGTGGCATTGAGCACATGATCTACAATCTTCACATGTTTTTCATTGGTCACCCAGACAATGAAAAACAATTGCAAAGAAAAGAGTTCTTTGAAAGAAGATGTTGTTCGCATGAGAAGAAAGATCTGGATATTCATTTTAAGGCCATGATACGACTCTTCTTTTCTATAGGAGCATATAGTAATTTGAAACCAGTCTTTCTTTCCTCCGTACCAAAAGATCTTCGAGATGGAGCAGAAAGAATCCTTGAGTCACAAAAGAGACCTCTCTTAGAGGCCACCCTTGGAGAAATCTAGCAGGCGATCCACCTTGCCATTGAAGATCTTTGCCACAAAAGAGAATTGTTTTTTTCATATTTACGAGACAACAGACAACTTGGTCATGCATGCGACCAGCCAGGATGGCAGATCAAATGTCCAAAGAGTTGTTCAGATCCTTCGTGTTATCCGAAGAAAAAGAGGCATTTTGGGAAATTTTCAATACCGCACCAGGGACCTCGTCCCAAGAAAGGTAAATGGAAATTCCTCAAGAAGAAGAAGTTCCAGCAGGATAAAGGTAGACAGAAATCTGACCATTGCTACATTTGCAACCAGAAGGGTCACTTTGCGAAGAAATGTCCCAAGGCCAAATCCCAACACATGTTCCAGCAGCTGGAACAGAGCATAGGATTATCCTTTGATGAAGATGATCTTGAATCAATCCTATCTTTTGAGGATGAACCATCTAGCGATACCCTTTTTGCCCTTCATGAAATCCTTAAAGATTCAGATTTTGAATCTAACAAGGAAGATCAGATCCTCTCTTACTTCCCCATCTCATACCATCTTATTGACCTTCCCCAGAAACCAATACACCACCCGTATATACCAGTTCAACTTTTCGCTCCACACCGCAACACTCCTCTTGAAGTGATTGCTGTTGAAGATATTGGAGCTTCTACTTCTTTGCTTGATACCAAAATTCTACCCAAAGATTGTTGGGAACCACATATGGCATACTTTACTACAGCCTCAGGAGATATCTTCAAATCCCATTTCAAAAGCAGGAACATCGTCCTCCAACTCATGCCAGGTTGCTCAACAGAAACAACCATAGGTGGTTGCAGCAAGACAAACAGAGACCTCATTCTCGGTTGGGATATTCTTTCCCAACTACAAGTTAAAATACAGCCTCAGGGTCTCCAATATGGAAACAGTTTCTTGAATTTGTCGATCCCAAAAGATTGTTCACAGTCACTCCAGGACTCGTCGACCCCATCCTCAAGCAACTTCTTGATTCCTGTCCAGAATCCCACTCCACTTTTCACTATCTTTCACCTTTGTGGAAAAATGCTGACTTCTTTGTCAAATTACCTTTCAAAGATGAAACCAGAGTCAGTCCCACAAAAGCCACTCATAAGGGCATGAACCCTGAACTTCTCAGATTGGCCATTGCAGAATGTGAAGATTTATTGGCCCAAGATTTAATCGAACCCAGTGACTCAGATTGGACTCATAAAGGATCGTTGTTCACTAGCCTTACTAATGCCAAGCTCTATTCCAAGTTTGATCTCAGAGCAGGCTTTTGGCAGTTGGGCATACACCCGGCAGATAGACACAAAACTGCCTTTTGCATACCAAACCACCATTACCAGTGGAAAGTTATGCCCTTTGATTTAAAAACTGCCCCTTCAAAGTTCCAGAAGGCGATGCGCAAAATATTCCAGCCTATCTTGGCAAATGCCCAGATTTATGTGGATGACATTCTGCTATATAGCCCAAATGAGACATCACATTGTGCTTTGTTAGCCCAGTTTGCTAACATAATACAAAAATATGGCATCATGCTTTCGAAGTCCAAGATGACTATTGCCTAGACAGAAATTGAGTTCTTGGGTATGGAATTGAAAGATGGAGCCTACAACCCAAGGCCTCATATTGCGGAACAACTCCTCCAATTTCCAGACCAAGATCTGTCTCATCGTGACCTACAAGTCTTCCTAGGGATAGTTAACTACCTCAAAGATTTTGTCCCAAAAATTGCCAAAATTCTCCACCCACTCCAGAGAATGCTCAGGAAAAATCCCCCACCATAGGGTAAGAAGCAAACTAAAGCAATCCAATACCTCAAAAAGGTATTACAGAACCTGCCACCTCTGTAGATACCTGCAGAAGGAAAGAGAATCCTCCAGACCGATGCCAGTGACAAATACTGGTCAACAATCCTCCTTGAAGAAGTAGACAAAAGAAGACAAATCTGTGCCTACAAAAGTGGCAGATTTACGGATGCGGAAATGCACTACCATTCCACATTCAAGGAGATCCTCGCAGTGAAAAATGGGATCAAGAAGTTTGAATTCCATCTCATTGGGACACACTTCCTGATAGAAATGGATATGTCATCCTTCCCGCAAATGCTTAAGTTCAAACAGAAGCAGATCCCACATCCTAAGTTGCTGCGATGGGCAGAATGATTCTCCCAATATACTTTTGAAGTCAAGCGTATTGCAGGTAAGAACAATGTTCTTACTGATTTCTTCTCCAGACCTAAGGAGTTTCATGCCCTCAACATGTTCGTCAAAAGGGATTACTCTTCATCAGTATTTCCCCCTAGAGATACGCGAAGAACCATGTACACCACTCAGGATATAAGTCCTATTTGGCCTACGTATCAATACCCTCCTAAAATTCCAGACCTCATCCGATTAGGAGCATACAGCAAAGCCACATTGAACAACCTTCTGGTCCAGTACGGAGAGACAATCAGAGAGAGGTACGGCAACATCCCCCTGACTCAGAATTTGTACCACCCACACCCATTTTCAATACGATTTCGATGGGTTCCAGATGAGCCATTTCCAAAAGAAGCAAAATGGTATTTATGGATTCTTATGTATCTTTATACCATTGCCATTGAAATTCCAACTAAGAAGGCATACAGGATGTTCAAAGGCACACTTAGAAACGAGTTTGCAGATCAGCACGTCAGAAACTTTGTGGATGTCCTCCTATGGATTAAAACTCCACAGCAATGGAATTATGAATTCACAATTATAAACAAAGTCTCGTTTCCCAACCCAGAGAGAAACATCATCATCCGTTTCAAGAGACCATGGATCTTTATTTCACCAGGCGGAGATATTTCGGAATTTCCCCATTCCATGGGCATGTGCACATTCAAACCCTTTGAAACTAGAGCAGAAATCCAAAACACTTGGTCGGCACCCATTCAAATCCTCCCGTTCCAGTATGGGGAATTGCAAAGAGTCTTGTGTCAAGAAAATAAGTTCATTTCCCACTCCTTTGGCCCCCTAACACAAACCAGCCTCTCCCATGGGAAGCTCAACATATCCAGTCAACTCAACCTCCTGCACCAACTAATACAAATATGGACAACCAAGATCCATATGGTAGACCCCATTCTTAGGACCTGTATGAGCTCTACTCTAACCCTGCACAGTCATCTCATTATTCGACACCTTCCCTGTCACAAGATGACCCACCAGGATCATCCCATCAGACAACACCAGCACCACGACACAATTTGTGGAGCACAAACAACACTCCCATGCCACCTTATCTTGACAGGTGGTGGCCACAAAATGATGCTCAATCCAGTAGGCAAGGACAAGACCTGGAAAAGACACCTTTGCTGTCCTCAGATGATGATTTCAAGAATACTGAAGAAGGATTCGGTGGAGGACCCCATGACCCTCACTAAAGGAGCCAAGATATATGTAAATTATTGTACTTTTGACCAGCTGTTTGGTCTGTGTGCCAATAATGTATCGGCAGCCCCTATAGTATCGGCAGCCCCTGTAGTGTCGGCAACCTCCTTATGTGTGCTTTCGTTGCAATTATTGAGCCCCTAGCACCCGAAGCTCTATATAAGGTGCTCGAACCTGTGCTATAAGGCAGAATGTAAGAAAGTTTAAGAAAATCCTAGAGTGTTTTCCTATGAGTTTCTAAATCACCGTCGCTTCTTGCTGAGAGCCTCTTAGTCTTTAGAATGCTTATACTTTGATAACCACCAATGTTATTGATCCTAGCTTTGTTCCAAACCTTAGTATGCTCTTCACTCGCCACATTCTGGAACTTGTGAAACAGAAAACTCTAGAAATGCTCATACTCTATGGTTCGAATCCAGAGATACTAAAAAGCAGGCCCTTGACTGATTAAGCCAAAGCAAGGCGTTGCCATGGTCGGACTAGCTTACCTGTATCTTGGATCTCGGCCATATAGTCTATTCATTTTTCGAGAAGGTTTAGAACTGTCTATTGGTATCAGAGCCATGGAGAGAAAATATTGGTTTATTTGATAAGTGTCAGTATTCTTAGAGCTAATGCTCGAAGCAAGGAGTCATTTTCACCATGGAAGAAACTTCAGACAATCCCCAGTATACAGAAACTTCCCTTCCCATTTCTCTTCCTCCACCCCCTTCACTTCGAAAAACCACTTATTCTAAGATCGACTTCCTCTACGAGGTTTCACGCCAAGAGGATAGCAAGATCTCAGAAACCCAACTTTCTCTCATCAATCCATATTCGGCCTTTTCCAGACCCCCTTCCTTTTCCATCAAAAATATCCGACAACTCATACGCTCTCCCCAAAAGAGTGTAAAGGAGTATGTTCAGTCTTCAAAGTTTGACCAACACCCCATCATGGCCTAAGAATCTGAGCAGTTAATAACACTCAATATTCCTTAGGAGTTTCCGCAGGAATGGATCAGACAAGGTTATACCCATATGCACTATGGTGCTATCAAGCTTGCTTTGACGTTTCATGGACGAAAAGGCTTGCCGATAATAGCCTGTGTAGCCTTGCTTGATACTAGATTCATGGAGTACCAACATGCATGCATCAGTATCATCCAGACAACTCTCAATACAGGAATTGTGTTCGTCACTTTGTTCCCAAATTTCAACATGGCACTGGCGGACCCCAGCCTGTTGACAGCTCTAAAGGTACAGCTTCAGATCACTGGCGCACCACAGACCTTAGACTCCATAGCGGCCACACTCCATTACCAGATGATTTATCGGGTGCAGAACCATGCACTTGATTTAAATCTCCCTAGTTCAGAAGAAGCCCTTCTTATCTCAGTTGACAGAGATCAGACTTCCTGTGTCCATATTCCCAAACAAATCACAAGGGATCAGTTCATCAAGCTCCTCCTTGATAGTTGGGTAACCAACTATGAAAAACACCATCAGAATACCAAACCCATTCAAGCCTCTGAACCAAAATTTACCAAAGCCAAAGATGGAACAGTCACCATCAAGTTCCCAAAAGAAAAATCAGAAACAGCCTTCCTTATGCTACCAACTATTTTTTGTTTCACTCTGTGTGAGACAGATCCGGTTAGCTTTGAGGATCCGGACCAAAAAAACTTATTGAGTCTTTTGACTCAGAAGGCAGACCCATTTATCCTTACAAGGATAGTGAAGGCCATTGTTAATGGGATCTAGATTGTTCGTGCTCGGTATGTCTCAAACAAGACATCAAGGATCTGTATCCCTGGGAGAAAAGGAAGAAGAAGGACCCGATCTACCAACAGTATCTTGATGGAGATACTTCAATAGGACTACTGGGAGAAGATGGCGATAGATTCCAGTATTTTGTCCATTATGGTGAATCACACCGCAAAACACCAAAAGGACAGACTCAGTCTAGTCCTCCTTAGCCTCCACCAAGGCAGCCAAAGCAGCCAAAGACCTCTCCTTTTTATCGACCCATCCAGAAATGGATTCAAAAAAACCCAAGCCAAAATGAAATACAGCTACCAAAGCCCCAAGCTTTGAAAGATGCTCCCATGATAGAAATGTATTTAGAAAAGGACTTCTCTCCCTTAAGGCCAGCTACCCCAACACCACCAGTATAAGAACCTCATTTTCCACCTGCTAAAAGATTTGCAGACCTTTCTCAAGAGTTCCATCACCTACCCAAAATACCTACCCCTGCTGAGGTTGGCCCAACGGGTCAAAGAAGGATACCACCTTCTCCAGAACTTGTGTTGAATTGGTAGTCAGAAAATGCCTTAGCCCAGAATGCAATCCACCAGAAGATTGACAAAAACACCCATCACATTAGGCGAATGCTTAAAGATTTCTAGCATAGGCCCTTTATGTTGGAAGCCGGCATGATAACCAAGCAACATTTTATGGAGGATCAGACACCAGAAATCAACAAGCTTAAGAGACAGATTGCTCTGCTTGAACAGCAATTATCAAGTTACACAGCAGCTTCCATGGAAGAATTCCTTTTTGGATGACCTTACCCAAGTTTCCAGTCTGGACTTGGCACTTCCACCTGTAAACCGCATATCCCATTGTTTCCACCAGACAAAAACCCCTTTACTCCCATGTCGGAAAGGTTTGCTCGTCTTCAACAATACCATGAAGAAGATCTCAGGAGAAAAGCTGCTCGAGCCAAACAAAAGGCTCCCGAGAGCATTGAGAAAACAAGAGACGAAAAGCCACCTCCACCGCCACCGTCACCTTCAGCTCCGCCGGCTCCACCAACCTATATGATTTCCAATCCCTTGGAATCATTTCTTAGGAGACAAACCCTATATGAACCAGAACCATCTCTGGTAATCCCGATCTCTTCGTCCAATCCTGTCCCGTTCATTGAATCATATGAACAATCATCTAACACTTCAGACCCCCCACCTTTAAACACAAAACTTCCCCATGTTCTTATGGCTGACCCTGTTGACCATGAAATGAGAACGCAAACTTCATCTTCTGTTGATCCCCAGAAGTTTTTTACTCTGGATGATCTCCCATATCATAAATCGCCCCAGCTTCTCCAAGAGTTTCATTCCTGGCTATCTACCAGGAACATCACCAATAATGATTCCTATCATACCCTCTTAGAATTCACAACCAGGTTCACTTGAATCTTAAAATTGTGATGGTCATGGATAAATGAACAGGGCCAGATTCAGGACCTTTCTAGTGGCATTAAACATATGATCTACAACCTTCACATGTTCCTCATTGGTCACCCAGATAATGAAAAGCAATTGCAAAGAAAAGAATTCCTTGAGAGAAAATGCCGCTCGCATGAGAAGAATGATCTAGATATTCACTTCAAAGCCATGATAAGACTGTTCTTTTCCATAGGAGCAAATAGCAACTTGAGAACAGTTTTCCTTTCTTCTACACCAAAAGATCTTCGAGATGGAGCAGAAAGAATCCTTGAGTGGCAGAAGAGACCTCTCATAGAGGCTACCCTTGGAGAAATCCAACAGGCGATCCATTTTGCCATTGAAGATCTATGCCACAAAAGAGAATTGTTTCGCTCATATCTGCGAGACAACAGACAGCTTGGTCATGCATGTGACAAGCCGAGAGGCAGATCAAATGCCTAAAGAGTTGTTATGATCCTTCATGTTATCCGAAGAAAAAGAGACATTTTAGGAAATTTTCAGTGCCACACGAGGGACCACGTCCCAGGAAAGGTAAATGGAAATTTCTTAAGAAGAAGAACTTCCGACAGGATAAAGGCAGACAGAAATCTGATCGTTGCTATATCTGCAACCAAAAGGGTCACTTTGCAAAGAAATATCCCAAGGCCAAATCCCAGCGGATGTTTCAGCAATTGGAGCAAAGTACAGGATTATCTTTTGAAGATGATGACCTTGAATCAATTCTATCCTTTGAGGATGAGCCATCTGGCGATACCCTTTTCGCCCTCCATGAGATTCATGAAGACTCAGATTTTGAGTCTGATGAAGAAGACCAAATCCTTGCTTACTTCCCCATCTCATATCACTTCACTGACCTTCCCTAGAAACCCATACACCATCCGTATGTACCAGTCCAACTCTTCACCCCACACCATACTACTCCTCTTGAAGTAATTGTTCTCGTAGATACTGGAGCTTCTACTTCTTTGCTTGATACCAAAGTCCTGCACAAAGATTGTTGGGAACCACATACAGCTACTTTACTACAGCTTCAGGAGACATTTTCAAATCCCATTTCAAAAGCAAAAACATCGTTCTCCAACTCATGCCTGGTTGATCAACAGAGACAACCATATGTGGTTGCAATAAGACAAACAGAGACCTCATTCTCAGTTGGGATATTCTTTCCCAACTACAAGTCAAATTCAGCCTCAAGGTCTCTAGTATGGAAAATAGTTTCTTGAATTTTTCAATCCCAAAAGACTGTTCGCATTCATTACGGGACTCGTCAACCCAATCCTTAAGCAACTTCTTGATTCCTATCCAGAATCCCACTCCACTTTTCACCACCCCTCACCTCTATTGAAAAATACTGACTTCTTTGTCAATTTACCTTTCAAAGATGAAACCAGAGTCAATCCCACTAAAGCCACTCATAAAGGCATGAACCCTGAACTCCTGAAACTGGCTATTACAGAATGTGAAGATTTATTAGCCCAAGATTTAATCGAACCCTGTGACTCAAATTGGGCTTGTGAAGCTTTTTATGGCTGTAAAAAGGCTGAACAAACCAAAGGAAAATTGCGCCTTGTCATGAACTACTAACCCTTGAACCCTTTTCCTTTAGATGACAAGTTTCCTCTTCCCCATAAAGGATCATTGCTCACTAGCCTTACCAACGCCAAGCTCTATTCCAATTTTGATCTCAGAGCAGGCTTTTGGCAGTTGGGTATACACCCGGCAGACAGACACAAAATTGCTTTTTGCATGCTAAACCATCATTACCAGTGGAAAGTCATGCCCTTCGGTTTAAAAACTGCCCCCCTCAAAGTTTCAAAAGGGGATGTGCGAAATATTTCAGCTTATCTTGGCAAATGCCCAGATTTATGTGGACGACATCTTGTTGTACAGTCCTGATGAAACATCACATTGTACTTTGTTAGCTCAATTGGCTGACATAGTACAGAGATATGGCATCATGCTTTCAAAATCCAAGATGACTATTGCCCAGACAGAAATTGAGTTCTTGGGCATGGAATTGAAAAATGGAGCCTACAACCCAGGACCTCATATTGCGGAACAACTCCAGCAATTTCCAGATCAAGATTTATCTCATCATGACTTACAAGTCTTCCTAGGGATAGTTAACTATCTCATAGACTTTGTTCCAAAGATTGCCAAAATTCTCCATCCACTCTAGAGAATTCTCAGGAAAAATCCTCCACCATCGGGAAAAAAAGCAAACTAAAGCAGTCCAATACCTCAAAAGGGTATTACAGAACCTGCCACCTCTACAAATACCTACAGAAGGAAAAAGGATCCTCTAGACTAATGCAAGTGACAAATACTGGTCGACAATCCTCCTCGAAGAGGTAGATCGAAAGAGACAAATCTACGCTTACAACAACAGCAGGTTCACGAATGCGGAAATCCATTATCATTCCACATTCAAGGAGATCCTCGTAGTTAAAAATGGGATCAAAAGGTTTGAGTTCCACCTTATTGGGACACACTTCTTGATAGAAATGGATATGTCATCCTTTCCACAGATTCTCAAGTTCAAACAGATGTAGATCCCACATCCTTGTTGCTGTGATGGGAGAATGATTCTCCCAATACACCTTCTGAGTCGTGGGATCTACATCTGTTTGAACTTGAGAATCTGTGGAAAGGATGACATATCCATTTCTATCAAGAAGTGTGTCCCAATAAGGTGGAACTCAAACCTTTTGATCCCATTTTTAACTACGAGGATCTCCTTGAATGTGGAATGATAATGGATTTCCGCATTCGTGAACCTGCTGCTGTTGTAAGCGTAGATTTGTCTCTTTCGATCTACCTCTTCGAGGAGGATTGTCGACCAGTATTTGTCACTTGCATTAGTCTAGAGGATCCTTTTTCCTTCTGTAGGTATTTATAGAGGTGGCAGGTTCTGTAATACCCTTTTGAGGTATTGGACTGCTTTAGTTTGCTTTTTTCCCGATGGTGGAGGATTTTTCCTGAGAATTCTCTAGAGTGGATGGAGAATTTTGGCAATCTTTGGAACAAAGTCTATGAGATAGTTAACTATCCCTAGGAAGACTTGTAAGTCATGATGAGATAAATCTTGATCTGGAAATTGCTGGAGTTGTTCCGCAATATGAGGTCCTGGGTTGTAGGCTCCATTTTTCAATTCCATGCCCAAGAACTCAATTTCTGTCTGGGCAATAGTCATCTTGGATTTTGAAAGCATGATGCCATATCTCTGTACTATGTCAGCCAATTGAGCTAACAAAGTACAATGTGATGTTTCATCAGGACTGTACAACAAGATGTCGTCCACATAAATCTGGGCATTTGCCAAGATAAGCTGAAATATTTCGCACATCCCCTTTTGAAACTTTGAGGGGGCAGTTTTTAAACCGAAGGGCATGACTTTCCACTGGTAATGATGGTTTAGCATGCAAAAAGCAATTTTGTGTCTGTCTGCCGGGTGTATACCCAACTGCCAAAAGCCTGCTCTGAGATCAAAATTGGAATAGAGCTTGGCGTTGGTAAGGCTAGTGAGCAATGATCCTTTATGGGGAAGAGGAAACTTGTCATCTAAAGGAAAAGGTTCAAGGGTTAGTAGTTCATGACAAGGCGCAATTTTCCTTTGGTTTGTTCAGCCTTTTTACAGCCATAAAAAGCTTCACAAGCCCAATTTGAGTCACAGGGTTCGATTAAATCTTGGGCTAATAAATCTTCACATTCTGTAATAGCCAGTTTCAGGAGTTCAGGGTTCATGCCTTTATGAGTGGCTTTAGTGGGATTGACTCTGGTTTCATCTTTGAAAGGTAATTGACAAAGAAGTCAGTATTTTTCAATAGAGGTGAGGGGTGGTGAAAAGTGGAGTGGGATTCTGGATAGGAATCAAGAAGTTGCTTAAGGATTGGGTTGACGAGTCCCGTAATGAATGCGAACAGTCTTTTGGGATTGAAAAATTCAAGAAACTATTTTCCATACTAGAGACCTTGAGGCTGAATTTTGACTTGTAGTTGGGAAAGAATATCCCAACTGAGAATGAGGTCTCTGTTTGTCTTATTGCAACCACATATGGTTGTCTCTGTTGATCAACCAGGCATGAGTTGGAGAACGATGTTTTTGCTTTTGAAATGGGATTTGAAAATGTCTCCTGAAGCTGTAGTAAAGTAGGCTGTATGTGGTTCCCAACAATCTTTGTGCAGGACTTTGGTATCAAGCAAAGAAGTAGAAGCTCCAGTATCTACGAGAACAATTACTTCAAGAGGAGTAGTATGGTGTGGGGTGAAGAGTTGGACTGGTACATACGGATGGTGTATGGGTTTCTAGGGAAGGTCAGTGAAGTGATATGAGATGGGGAAGTAAGCAAGGATTTGGTCTTCTTCATCAGACTCAAAATCTGAGTCTTCATGAATCTCATGGAGGGCGAAAAGGGTATCGCCAGATGGCTCATCCTCAAAGGATAGAATTGATTCAAGGTCATCATCTTCAAAAGATAATCCTGTACTTTGCTCCAATTGCTGAAACATCCGCTGGGATTTGGCCTTGGGATATTTCTTTGCAAAGTGACCCTTTTGGTTGCAGATATAGCAACGATCAGATTTCTGTCTGCCTTTATCCTGTCGGAAGTTCTTCTTCTTAAGAAATTTCCATTTACCTTTCCTGGGACGTGGTCCCTCGTGTGGCACTGAAAATTTCCTAAAATGTCTCTTTTTCTTCGGATAACATGAAGGATCATAACAACTCTTTAGGCATTTGATCTGCCTCTCGGCTTGTCACATGCATGACCAAGCTGTCTGTTGTCTCGCAGATATGAGCGAAACAATTCTCTTTTGTGGCATAGATCTTCAATGGCAAAATGGATCGCCTGTTGGATTTCTCCAAGGGTAGCCTCTATGAGAGGTCTCTTCTGCCACTCAAGGATTCTTTCTGCTCCATCTCGAAGATCTTTTGGTGTAGAAGAAAGGAAAACTGTTCTCAAGTTGCTATTTGCTCCTATGGAAAAGAACAGTCTTATCATGGCTTTGAAGTGAATATCTAGATCATTCTTCTCATGCGAGCGGCATTTTCTCTCAAGAATTCTTTTCTTTGCAATTGCTTTTCATTATCTGGGTGACCAATGAGGAACATGTGAAGGTTGTAGATCATATGTTTAATGCCACTAGAAAGGTCCTGAATCTGGCCCTGTTCATTTATCCATGACCATCACAATTTTAAGATTCAAGTGAACCTGGTTGTGAATTCTAAGAGGGTATGATAGGAATCATTATTGGTGATGTTCCTGGTAGATAGCCAGGAATGAAACTCTTGGAGAAGCTGGGGCGATTTATGATATGGGAGATCATCCAGAGTAAAAAACTTCTGGGGATCAACAGAAGATGAAGTTTGCGTTCTCATTTCATGGTCAACAGGGTCAGCCATAAGAACATGGGGAAGTTTTGTGTTTAAAGGTGGGGGGTCTGAAGTGTTAGATGATTGTTCATATGATTCAATGAACGGGACAGGATTGGACGAAGAGATCGGGATTACCAGAGATGGTTCTGGTTCATATAGGGTTTGTCTCCTAAGAAATGATTCCAAGGGATTGGAAATCATATAGGTTGGTGGAGCCGGCGGAGCTGAAGGTGACGGTGGCGGTGGAGGTGGCTTTTCGTCTCTTGTTTTCTCAATGCTCTCGGGAGCCTTTTGTTTGGCTCGAGCAGCTTTTCTCCTGAGATCTTCTTCATGGTATTGTTGAAGACGAGCAAACCTTTCCGACATGGGAGTAAAGGGGTTTTTGTCTGGTGGAAACAATGGGATATGCGGTTTACAGGTGGAAGTGCCAAGTCCAGACTGGAAACTTGGGTAAGGTTATCCAAAAAGGAATTCTTCCATGGAAGCTGCTGTGTAACTTGATAATTGCTGTTCAAGCATAGCAATCTGTCTCTTAAGCTTGTTGATTTCTGGTGTCTGATCCTCCATAAAATGTTGCTTGGTTATCATGCCGGCTTCCAACATAAAGGGCCTATGCTAGAAATCTTTAAGCATTCGCCTAATGTGATGGGTGTTTTGTCAATCTTCTGGTGGATTGCATTGTGGGCTAAGGCATTTTCTGACTACCAATTCAACACAAGTTCTGGAGAAGGTGGTATCCTTCTTTGACTCGTTGGGCCAACCTCAGCAGGGGTAGGTATTTTGGGTAGGTGATGGAACTCTTGAGAAAGGTCTGCAAATCTTTTAGCAGGTGGAAAATGAGGTTCTTATACTGGTGGTGTTGGGGTAGCTGGCCTTAAGGGAGAGAAGTCCTTTTCTAAATACATTTCTATCATGGGAGCATCTTTCAAAGCTTGGGGCTTTGGTAGCTGTATTTCATTTTGGCTTGGGTTTTTTTGAATCCATTTCTGGATGGGTCGATAAAAAGGAGAGGTCTTTGGCTGCTTTGGCTGCCTTGGTGGAGGCTAAGGAGGACTAGACTGAGTCTGTCCTTTTGGTGTTTTGCGGTGTGATTCACCATAATGGACAAAATACTGGAATCTATCGCCATCTTCTCCCAGTAGTCCTATTGAAGTATCTCCATCAAGATACTGTTGGTAGATCGGGTCCTTCTTCTTCCTTTTCTCCCAGGGATACAGATCCTTGATGTCTTGTTTGAGACATACCGAGCACGAACAATCTAGATCCCATTAACAATGGCCTTCACTATCCTTGTAAGGATAAATGGGTCTGCCTTCTGAGTCAAAAGACTCAATAAGTTTTTTTTGTCCGGATCCTCAAAGCTAACCGGATCTGTCTCACACAGAGTGAAACAAAAAATAGTTGGTAACATAGGGAAGGCTATTTCTGGTTTTTCCTTTGGGAACTTAATGGTGACTGTTCCATCTTTGGCTTTGGTGAATTTTGGTTCAGAGGCTTGAATGGGTTTGGTATTCTGATGGTGTTTTTCATAGTTGCTTACCCAGCTATTGGGAGGAGCTTGATAAGCTGATCCCTGGGGATCTGCCTAGATATATGAACACAGGAAGTCTGATCTCTATCAACTGAGATAAGAAGGGCTTCTTCTGAACTGGGAAGGTTTAAATCAATGCGTGATTCTGCACTCGATAATTCATCTGGTAATGAAGTGTGGCCGCTATGGAGTCCGAAGTCTGTGGTGCACCAGTAATTCGAAGCTGAACTTTTAGGGCTGTCAGCAGGCTAGGGTTTGCCAATGCCATGTTGAAATTTGGGAATAGCGTAACGAACACTGTTCCTGCATTGAGGGTTGTCTGGATCCTACTGATGCATGCGTGTTGGTACTCCATGAATCTAGTATCAAGCAAGCTATACGGCTACCACCAGCAAGCCTTTTCGTCCATGAAACGTCAAAGCAAGTCTGATAGCACCATAGTGCATATGGGTATAACCTTGTCTGATCCATTCCGAGGAATACTAAGTGTTATCAACTGCTCAAATTCTAGGCCATGATGGGGTGTTGATCAAACTTTGAAGACTGGACATACTCTTTGACACTTTTTTGGGGAGAACGAATGAGTTGTCTGATATTTTTGATGGAGAAGGAAGGGGTTCTGGAAAAGGCTGAGTACGGATTGATGAGGGAGTTGGGTTTCTGAGATCTTGCTATCCTCTTGGTATGAAACCCATAGAGGAAGCCGATCTTGGAAGAAGTGGTTTTTCGTAGTGAAGGAGGTGGAGGGAGTGAAATGGGAAGGGAAGTTTCTGTGTACCGAGGAATTTCTGAAGTTTCTTCTGTGGTGAGAACAACTCCTTGCTTCAAGCATTAATTCTAAGAATACTTACACTTATCAAATAAACCAATGTCTCTTTCCGTGGCTCTGATACCAGTAAGTTAGAGAGATTATTGTATAGTTTAAAGTAATCTCCACGAGCCTAGTTTAGCTAGTTCACTTTGGCGATGATGAGATATGGATATTCCCAGAGTGACTCAGATCACACATTGTTCTTGAAACGACATCAGGAAAAATTTAAATTGTGTCGAATTATACTGATATTTTTGTTGTTGATTGGGTGATAATCAAGGAGATGATGGATAGACATGTTCTAAGATCCAAAGTAACTTTTTGAGGAGTTTTGAGATGAAAACCTGGTTTTGAAATACTTTACTAGGGTATTGAATTATCGCGATTGCCATGGTATATCTCTCATGAGAAAGTACTTACTATGACTTGTTGGCAGAGGTGGAATGGTAGATTGCAAGCATGTAGCATACCAATTGTTCAGACCGAGGCTTGGGGAATATCCAGCATCAAGTGCCACCAATAAAGAAATGTATCAAAGGTTTTGTTAGTAACTGAATTTTCTCTCGCATATTGTCCTAACATTGATTATGCGTAAGTATTGGTAGCCATTCTGCTGTCACAGTGAAGATCATATGAATATATATTACTCCTATTTTGGCTACTTGAAGACTCATAGTGCGAGGATTGCGATTCTAAAAAGGTCATCTTGTAAATCGACAAGGATTTATTGATGCGATTAGCCGGGAGTTGTATATGACAGGAGATCAACATCAGGATAGTTCACATTTGTGAGGAACGAAACTTAGTACTTAGAGGATCAGAAATAGAAGGTGGTGGCATTGTTAAGTACAGAGCTAAATTTAGAGGGATGGCTAAAGGTTGTGTTAGCTTCTGTAGTTTAAGAAGTTAATGTCGAAATTGGGTTCGCTCTAAGAGCCAAAATGAAGTTATTATGTAATAACAAAACAACATTGAGGTGGACCATCATTTTATCAAGCAAAATTTGGACACTAAAGTGATTCGATTTTCGTTTGTATGACCTAAAGACTAGTTAGCAGATATTTTGACAAAGGCTGTATCAAGTAGGATCTTCTACAGCTCACTTGACGAGTCGGCATTCATGACATTTATGCACCAAACTTGACGGGGAGTGTAGGAATGAGCTATGAATTACATGTATGAGTTGTAATTTTCTAAATTGATGTTATGCCTTATTAGGGTCTTTTCTTCTTCTGTATACATATATATCAATTGTAAATTGATATAGAAGAAATATACAAAAAAATTGAGAAACGATTCTTGTTTTAAATCTCTCTGTGTTAACAAGAAGACATCTGCTCCTACTCCACTTCTTAAATAATGCGACTAATTTTTACATTTCTTTTTTTTTTATTGACTCAAATTTTCTATTATTGATTGTTCTTTTAGTGATTGTTATATATTGAAATGTGATTTTTTGGACCAGTGAAATACTTAATGAAATCATAAAAATCCAATAATATCTCACTCAATAAATGATAATAAGGAATATAACTTTGGAGCTTACTTACAATACTTAATCATAGTTAAGTTAAAGTTGCTTTTTGGCTGGCCCCTTCTTTGGTCATTTAGCAATACTTGAAGCTTCATGTCTGCGAAGATAAGGTTAATTCTAAGCCTGACAAAGTACCATTTGTAGGGATCACGATGTATGTAATTATTTCACTCCTACTGTAAAATAAGTTTCTTTTAATAGGATGTATCTCTCTTCGTCCCTCCAAAATCTTGTGAACACATCTTTTGGTCCCCTCTGCAAAAGAAAGCAATTGAGGTTGAGGTTGCTTGACCATTGCTAGATTCCTAAAGCTGACATATAGTTAATCAAGATCACAATCCTTGCTTAGTATATGTTAGTCTGAGTTGGATGTCTTCTTATCTCAGGACTTGAAACAAATGCTGGTTGGGTGTTTTTAATGATATTTGTTTGTTTTTTTTGGGGGGGGGGGGGGGGGGGGTCTAGAATTACTAATTTATCAGTCCTCGTCCTTAACCACATTGTACAGAATTTATAGTTCCACAGAGGAACCGCTTAATTAAACATATCCAGTGTAGAGCAGCATGGTAAACCATTTTCCAATGTAGCATTGCTTCTGGAAAATTGGCACCAAGTTTTAGACATGCCAAAGTGCATATTAAGAAATGAGAATACAAGTCTGTATTTATCTTATGCTTGTAATGTGACGACCATGATAACTTGATAAAGGAATAGTTTGCAACTTATGGCAAAAAATTAGAGAAATTCAAGTGGCACTGATTACTAATGTGCAAGATGTCACGCTCTAATCCTCGAGCACGAGCCTCCCCATCAAACGCCTCAGATCGGAAAGAATAGTGTCATAGGCACGCTAACACCATACCAAAATTTCTTACGCATGTGAAAGCGTTTTAAAAACTCCCAGACAATTAACATGCAGGGATAGAAACCAGGACATTCATTCATTTAACCAAATATTTTCATACATTAGCGAGCAGATGATTGCTAACCCTACGGAGCTAAACAGCATAAACATAACCCCATTCTTTGGGGTGGTTTCCTAAGACCGGCAAAAAATTGGTGGGTCAGAAAGGGTTAGCTAATCATCTACTCCCAAAAGAGGGTTACCACTCCATCGCCCCTATCTTCACTTTGGACTTGAAAAATGGCAATCACGACGGGGTGAGAAATAAATCTCATTGAGTCAACGATCTAAGCCCAGATAAGAAGATCATTCGCTCAGGTATCTCAATTAATAAAGTTCTACATCGATCAAGATTGTTATAAAAAATACCAGCCAATTCAAGTCTTCTCTTGAAATCATTTATTCGTTGGTCACTGGGTTTATTGCATATGACTGGTGTGACTTTACACTACGACTGTCGATGTCTTCTGATAATCCATAAAATTCGTACGACTGGCACGACACGATACTAACAGGAAAAATAAACACGATTAGTGTGACTTCACACTACGACTGACAGTGTCTTGTAATAGTCCGTAAGATTCGTACAACTAGCATGACATGTTGCTATCAAGAAAATAGCACATGATTAGTGTGACTTTACACTATGACTGACAGTGTCTTCTGATAGTCCGTAGGATTCTACGACTGGCACGACATGTTTCTATCAGGAAATATAGCACACAACTAGTGTGACAGAGCACTACGACTAGCAGTGTCTTCGGTAGTCCGTAGGATTCGTATGACTGGCACGATATGGAACTATCATGATAATACCGTACTACTGGCATGGACCGTACGACTGGCACGGATTTTAAGACCTTTATGTGACCATTTTCTTGAATTATAAAATCATCCAATTTCTAATTTTTCAAACGAACACGAATAATCAACTTATTATTCGGTCGAACATATTTTACTCCAATTTGTTAGGCAGTCCCATGTCGATCTCGACATCAAGCAATCAGCCACAAAATCCCATAACAATTCCAATTATTTAACAACAATCACCAAGGACACCAACTAGTTAGTCAAACAATTTATCGGTCGCTCGGCTCTAATCCATCACTCGCTCGCGATCATAGATTCAGTCAATCAGTCAATCTAATTTTCGACTACTATTGACTATTTCGATACTTATCTAACTTATTTAATCGTGGCCATTTAACCTAAGCCCAGTCTCTAGCTAATTCGGCCACAATTAGACTACTTAAATTTCTAATTAAAATATTAATTTACTAATTTAGTCCCAAACGCAATTAACGCCTCAGCCAGGATTAGAGGTCGACTCACAAACGTCGACTACTCCGGTCGGCGATGGTGATTTTTCAGTGAACGGCAGCGATGAAACTACGATGTCTTTGGCTAGTCGGTGGACGACCGAAGCTCCGTGGGGTGGCCGTTGACGACGGTGGCCTCGGACAATAGAGGAGGAGCTTAGGAGAGAGTGGGCTTAGCTGGAGATTTGTGGTTACTGGGTCGTCGAGTGAAGGTTGGATGGCGATGAGGTGGTGTCGCGACGGTGGAGCTGAGGGTGCAGTTTCGGCAGCAGCAGAAGGCGAGCTGGAGGGTTGGCGTGGCTTAAGCTTGGCTGAGGAGAGCTTGGGCGGAGGCCATAGCAAATGGGGGGGGGGGACCAGCAGTAGTATGAGCAGCACGAATTGAAGAAGAAAAACGTAGCAGTAGCCGCTCGAAATGAGCCCGAGAAAGCAGCAAGCAGTTGGGCAACAAAAGAAGTAGAAAAAAAGTAGCGATAAAATCTAGCCAAGAAGCAGCAGTAGGTTGAAGCCAGCCACCGAAAAAAAAAGGAAGCCAGGAAAGAAGAAGGAAGAAGAAGAAAGAAGAAGCAAAAAACTTGCACCTTCCTGCATGAACAGTGGAGAAGAAATTCAGAAAGGACAGAGTTGGTGGGGTGATGGGGTGTAGATTTCTTGGAAAATGTTGCAACGGTTGGAAATTTGGGGGAAAGATTGGGATGTTTACTAGCGAGGGAGGGGAAAATGGGGGGTCTCATGACCACTTTCTCCATCAAAATTTTTATCTGTAGCACAAGAATATGGGGGCATTACACAAGATTAGTTCAAAGACTTTATTTGAATTTAAAGAAACAAAATCATACAAATGGACTATATACCATCTAACGGTCCACCCAATTGGGAAAACTCAGAATTTGGCACTATCTGCACTTGACATATTTGGGCTATTTATAAATTCCCAACTACCTTCACAATAGGATGTGGACCTTATACTCCTTGGGGCTACTTGCTAGTGGAAAAAACTAGCAGTCTGGAGCATTTTTACGAAGTTATTTTGCCACAATTTCATTTATTATTCATTGTTTAGAAGTACCAAAAATTTATGTTTAGAACCCATATACAGCTTCGTCCTCAGGATATAGGGGGCTTAAAGGGTAGAGAGGGTTTCCACTTTTTATTTTTGTCTTGACTTTCTCTTTTGGATGTTCCGAGACTTTGTGGGTCAACTTTGTGAGCCGGGGGGTCAACTTTGTTAGCCGGGCCCCAATAATGTTGACCTCTTCTCCATTGCTGATCTGGCTGATGGACTAGTTGTTCTGATATAGTTTCTCTACCATGAGGAAAAGGCCACCCCCCAAAGGTTCTAGATTCTCTCTTTGCCTATAGGAAGCCTCTATTAAGGAAGTAGCAATCTGCAATCTGCCCCATAGAGAATTTTGGTCCTGAGTAAGCCGCTAGGCTTGCTTTCCAAAAAAGTAGCCAAGTTTTTGAATCTTAAGCCTTCGACGTCTTTTCTAGACTTTAAAAGCTCCCACCTTCGCCAGTGCAATCTTGATTTAGACTCACTGTTCTTCCATCAGAATTTAGAGACTCTTCTTTCTATTGATGTGCAAACAAAGATCGAAACTTTAAAGATTGACATGGCATATTGAGGAATAGCTTGAACCATTGACTTAATCAGTATTTTCTTTACCGGCCTTAGAAAACGATTTTTCGTATCCACCCAAGCATTAATTCAAGAGAACATATGTTTCTTGGTAGTTCCCCAATCAGAAGATAGCCCTAAGTATTTCCTTGTTTTCTCCATTTTTGGTACTTTGAGAGCATTCGCAAGACTGTTTTGAAGTTGTTGCAAAAGTTTGGCCCCATAAAAATCCCTAACTTGTTTAGGTTGATTTCTTTTCCCTGTTGGATAATAATATTGGTTCAAAATCATAGCTACATTCTAACATTCCACCAGCTTTCCATCTAGGAAGAAATTGAGTCGTTGATGAACAAAAGATGCTAAGTATAGGGCAAAACCTATTTAGCTTAATTCCCTTAATTGTTTCCTCATTCCTGGCTTTTTTTTTTTTCAACATTGAGAGACTATTGACATGAGGATGAATAGATAAGGAGAATAGTGTCTCCTTATCTGATTCCCCTTGAAGGCTGGAAATATGGGAGGGGTCTTCCTTTGAATTTGACACTTAAAGTGGCTATTTTCACACTCATCATAATTCCATACACCCATATAGAACAAAATCCAATCTTGAGAAGGCAAGCCTCTACGAAGTCCCATTCCAATATGTCGTAGGCTTTTGTTTGGGCTTGAGAATGGCTTGAAATCTCTTTCTCTCTTTTTTCACTCTCACATGGTGCGATGATTTCTTGGACAATTAAGATATTATCTTGCTTTATCTACCTCAACAACACACTTTGTTCTTCAGCTATAATGCCATTGTAGTCACCTTTCCAGCCTATTAACCAATACTTTTGAGTGATCTTATAAGCAAAATTTGCACATGCTAATATGTTTGAATTGATTGAGTCTTTTTGGGATTTTTGTTTCATCTTTGGGATGAGAGTATGTGTGTGGCGTTAAGTTCTGGGTTCATAACTTCCTTTGCAAAGAATTTCCCAACCTCCTCAAAGACTCCCATCTTTATGTTCTCCTAATTTCTTTAGTAGAAAGGGCCATTTAAGCCATTCGGGCCTAGGGGTTTTTTTTGGCTCCATCTCAAAGAATGCCTTTTGGACATCTTCTAAAGTAACTTCTGCTGCTCACTTTGTTGTTCATTTCAGTTGGTACTAGAAGGGGGCATTGATTAAGCACCGTTCAAAGTTCCGAGGGTTCGGCCGAGTTATATAGGTCAATAAAGAACTCTTAAGGACATTTTCTTCAGAACCGTGAGGTTTCTAGTCCAACCTTCCTATCCAATCCCTTTCAGCATAGATATTATGTTCCGTTGTCTTCTTTGAATAGTTGTCACATAAAAAAAATCTAGTGTTTTTATCTCCCATCGCAGTCATTCACTCTTGACCTTAGTCCCCAGTACATTTCATTCCTTTACCACAGAATTTGGATCTGTTCTGATATATCTCTCTGCTTGTTCCTATCAAACATTAGGTTTCTGGTTTGTTTGTTAGCTCTTGGAGGTTAGATTGGAACTTTTTTATTTGACTATAGCCGAATTCTTTTTTACTCCATCTTGCAAGTACTGTTGTGACAGCCATTAATTTGGCAACTAGGTTAGCACCTTTCCCCTCAAGATCTTTCCAGCTTTGTTTTAATAATTTTCCCCGCAACATTTACTTTCCAGCCAAAATGTTTCAAACTTGAAGGATCTCTTTCTTTTAACCTTTTCATTGGCTAAGGACAGCAATATAAGGTTGTGAACTAGCCCTATTGCGAGTAGCACAAAGGCCTCAGCCATTGGGAAGTTTATTGTCCAAGGTAGATTACAAATGTCTTGGTCGAGTCTTTTTATTTTTTATTTTTCACTAAGTTTTCCCGTTCTTTATTATTAGACCAAGTGTATGCACATCCCTTAATCTCCATATCCATCATACCACATTCTTTTCTTTGAAATTCTACATTCGATAGAGTCTCATTGAAGTCGGAGGTCCTCTTTCTATGAACTCTAACACTTTTTTTTTTTCCAGTAGCATCATCATAACGCAGATCAATCTATTGAAGTCTCCCCAAAAGATGCCATTCGGTTCAACCACTATATGGTTTTGGAACTTTAGACTCTTTCTCACTCTATTACTAACCTTTTCTCGATTCTCTGTTTCACATAAGAAAATAAAATTTGGCCTTTCTTGAGCTGAAGTAGCTCCTAAGGCTTAGACTGCCAAGGGTTGCCTAGCCCTCGACAGTTACATGCAAGGAGACTCATTTGTAACCCGGTGGCTTCTTAGGGTAAGCCACTAATGGTCATGTTTTTGCTTCTTCCAAAGAACTCACAAGTATCTCCATTAGGGTAGATTCATCCAGTAATATGATCTGGGTGTTGCACTTTTTTCCTTTCTTTGATTCCTTTGCTACTGGTTTCTTATTTGATTTCCTTAAGGGTTCATTGACATGGAATGAAGGGAGATCTATTAAGAGGGTTTTACCAGTAAATGAGTTACCCATGTTGTTTGGTTTTTCCCAGTCAGAGTTATACTCTTTTATATTGCTCATTTTTTGCTTCCCCCTCTCATCATGCAATCTAGCAGTCATATCCTTCTCCCCTGTTTTCCTCTGGGTTGTGTCTTGTTGTCTAGGGGGGTCAGAGGTTTTAGGGACAGCCTCACTATGCATTGGGTCTTTTGTTTTTGCCTCATAGAAAGCCTTCCAATAAGGGCTGCTGGTATTTGATTCAATTTTCAGCCATGGTCCGAAGAAAATGTTTTCATTTTTTGCAAAACTCTCTTCTACATAAGAAATTTCTTTGCAATTCTAAGCGTAATGGCCTATCCTCCCACAAGAGAAATAGAAAATGGGCAATCTTTAATAGTGAAAATCAATCCATAGTTCTTTTTCTTTATAGCTATATATCATCTTTGATTCTAGACGCATTTCTAAGTTAGGACAACTTTTGCTTTGCATATGGCTACTACATATCTGCTAGCATTAACCTTAATATCAATTACCTTCCCAACCTACCCAGTAATACTACTAATCAACTCTTTATTCCTACCTCAATAGGAAGTCCGACAATAGGAAGCCATAACACAGAGAAATCAAAACGAAACACTGAGAAACAAAACTAGGTTCCCATGTTTAAGAACCAATAGATGGAGAGAGAATGACCAAGGGCCTGAGTCTAGGATTTTTTCCTTTCCTCCATAGTATCGAAAACAAAAGAGAATAGCCTAGGTTCGAGGAGAGTACATATTACCTTGTCAGATTTCTAGGCTTTCTTCATAGTCGATTGAAATACTTGGAAGTTAACCTCAAGGCAGCCAAATAAGTGCCCAAAAACAGTGCGCTCTCCTTTCTTAAGGCTAGCTTCAGTGACAATCTCGTCCACCACTACTGTTTTTGTTCTGGTCCATAAGTGACCTAGTCTATGACAACGTGCATTCATGCGAAGATCTTGAGCCATTCTATTTCTGCCTATAGGTTGTTGTTCCAAGAGTGAAGGTGACAAGAGGAGAGGATTCAGCTTAGAACTAAGTTTGGAAATGGTTGCAACAAAATCTGGGAAAAACTCAATTTGGAGGAAAGATGGGAGAATTGTAAAGAGATAGACGAATTTGGGTTTAGAGTTTTGTATGGACATTTGATGTATTTGGATTTAGGGTTTTGTAACAGCTTTGATGTGGTTTCTGAAAGCTAGGGTTTATAGTTTGGTTGATGGGATAGAGGGGTTTTGTCTTGTAATGACATTGCGTTGGTCGATTGATATTTTGGGTAAGAAGCATTAGATTTTGATGAAGATTTGAAGTTTGGCTGTGATGGTTAAGTTTCTAGATAAGCTACAATATAGGTAGAGAGAAGCTCTCATGGTGAGAGAGACGGAGACAATACATGTCTTTAGTTTGCTCTTTGTAAATGTAGAGACAATCTCACAGGTCCTTCCTCTTTCCCCTCAAGGAAAAAAAGTGGTAATAGTCATCTTCATTTCGTTCCTTGAAATGGTAATACCTTAAATAAGCTGGTAAAGGTAATACTTAAGAGTGAGCAAAAAAATCACAATCCAATCAAACCGAACTGGATCGTACCCAATCGGCTAATTTTGGATCGTAACCGGCGGGTATGGTTCAGTTTTCGATTTCAATTATCCAAATTCGGTGGTTATTGGTTCCCGGTTTCGGGTGGGAATCATCCAATTGGCCCAACCGAATCGATTTTTATACAATATAAATGGGCCAATTATTTTAATGAAACTATCTCTTAAATGTTTAACCTATCCGTCTCAAAAAAAGAGCCTACACCCGCAAAATGAAAAAAGACCCTACCCTAATCTAACTCTCTTCGCACTCAGTTGCCCTTGTTGTACAATTCAATTGCACATTTCTTTCTTTTTCTAGTGCAGTGGGCAAATTGTCACTTAGCCGATGCCATTAGGTTGCTAAGAATTTTGATTTACAAGGTAAAAAAAGGAAACAAAAGTTCTCAGTCTACCGTTATATAGTTTTATTGAGTCATATTTGTGGGATTAGTATTCAACTTAATTTTTTCATAGAACGAGCGAGTGACATTAAAACTGTAACCAAGATCCAACCAAGAACCAAACCGGACCAGTGGTTCGGTTCTTGGGTGGATTCATAAAACAAACGGTTGGTTCACGGTTCGCATTTTGCAGAACCGGTCCCTAACGAACGGTTCTTGGTTCTAGGGTAGAACCATCTATCCTGTGAACCAATCACCCCTAGTAATACTCATCCTCACTAGCACCAACCCGACCCATCTCCATTTAACAGCTCTCCTTCCATCATTTCCAAATCTTTGTACAATCTCCAATAGGTCTTTATCTATTACTCAATGGGGGGCCCATCTCACATTGAAAAGCTACAGTCAATTAAATCACCTAATTAATGCACACGAGCTTATTAATATGTTTTTCTAAAATGAGAAGCGTCTTCGATTTTCTCATGGTTCACTTTGTAAAATCTCAAAGTATAAATTAATATATATATATATATATATGAATAGTAGTACGAGGGAGACCTCTTTGCTTTGAAGCTCGGAAGCTCTCTCTTGTTGTGAAGAGGGTAAGATCTATTCTGCACCTTGCTTTTCTCCAAACTCAAATCTAACCTAGATTGGAGCCCCATTGAACTTATTGAAGGAGGTAGTATCGGGGTGGATCGAGCCATTTTCTTCTTCACAATTGACCAGAAGTGCCATGAGGAACTAGTGCCCTTCAATTTCAGAACAAAGATCTTTAACACTATGCTCTTCCCCATGGATGACTTGAAGTATCGGGAGGGGCTGAAGATTATTGAATTCAGAAATCGCCTTATGGTGGTAGACACAAACAACATCAAGACCGGGCTCAGTGTGGATCAAGTAGTCGGCTCAAGATAGAGGGAGAAGTCGATATTCATTTCATGTTAAAGTTGTTTTGAAATGAGATGTTTCTTCAATTTTTCGCTATAATTAACGCACACACTTCTAGGCTTATGAATAGATTTTTTTTAATGAGAAGCGTCTTCCATTTTCTTGCGGTTTACTCTATAAAATTTGAAAGTATAAAACTAATATATATATTATGGACAGTGGTACATGGAGATCTCTTGGCTTTGAAGTTTTGAAGTTCTCTCTTGTTGTGAAGAGGAATAGATCCGGTCGCTTCTTCGAACTCAAATCTAACTTGGATTGGAGCGGCCCCATTGAACTTACTGAAGGAGGTAGTATTGGGATGGATGGAGCTATCTTCTTACTAACAGTTGACCGAAAGTGTCACAAGGCACCAGTGGCCTTTGATCTCGAAATAGAGATCTTCAACATTGTGCCGTTCCCCACGAGTGACTTGAAGAATCGGGAGGGGCGAAAGATCATTGAATTTGATAACTGACATATGGTCGTAAACACCAACAACGTCGAGGTTGGGCTGGGCATGGATTGAGTAGTGGGCTTGAGGTAGAAGAAGAAGTCAATATTTATTTCATAATAAGGTTGTTTTGGAATGACAAGTTTCTTCTATTTTTTGCTATAATTAATGCGTTCACTTCTGGGCTTCTTAATAGTCTTTTTTAATGGAAAGCATCTTTGATTTTCTTGCAGTTCACTATGTAAAATCCCAAAGTGTAAGTTGATATATAATATGGACAGTGGTACATGGAGACCTCTTGGCTTTGAAGTTTAGAAGCTATCTCTTGATGTGAAGAGGTTCAATATGGTCGCTTCTCCAACTCAAGTCTAACCTAGATTGGAACGTCCCATTGAACTTGCTGAAGGAGGTAGAATTAGAGTAGATGGAGCCATCTTCTTCCTCATGGTTGACCGAAATTGCCACAAGACATTAGTGGCCTTTGATCTTGGATGAGATCTTCAACGACGTGCCCTTCCCCACGAATGACTTGAAGTTCCAAGAGAGGTTAAAGATCATTGAATTCAGTAACTACCCTATGGTTATAGACATGAACAACATTTGAGCTAGGCTGGGCGTGGTTTGAGTAGTCGGCTCAAGGTAAAAGGAGAAGTCGATAGTCATTTCAAGTTAATGTTGTTTTGGAATGAAAAGTTTCTTCAATTTTTTGCTATAATTAATTCACACACTTTTGGGCCTATTAAAGTTCTTTTTTTAAATGAGAAGTGTCTTTGATTTTCTTGCAGTTCACTCTGTAAAATCTCAAAATGTAAATTAATATATAATATTGATAGTGGTACTTAGGAAACCCCTTGACTTTGAAGCTTGGAAGCTATCTCTTGTTGTGAAGAGGGTTCAATCTGGTCACTCCTCCAAACTCAAATCTAACTTGGATTGGAGCAACCCCATTGAGCAAGAAGGTATTATTGGAATGGAAGAAGCCATCTTCTTTCTCATGGTTGGCTGAAAGTGTGACGTCTCGAAATTTTAGGTTCTGCAAAATAAATAATGTTGGATTTTTGTGGATTGAGAGACAACTATTGGATGTCAATTTTATTGAGTCAATGGAATCACACCATAGAATTTCGCGTTTCAAATTTTCACGCTTGAGCCAAACCTTGGCTAAAATTTCCCTCAGTTGTTTGAATCAAACAACCGACCAATTCTTATTTACATATTGACCAAAATATCCTTGACTTTATGCACAAAATGACAAAAATTTCATATGGGATTTGACCCATGGGGCCTCAAGTCATCTCACTACCCATCTCGCTCTTTCCCCTCCTTAACTACTGTGCACAACCCCTACCGACTCTAACATCACTTTTCTTTACTTCTTTTCTTTTTCTTTCCCTCCTCTTCCACTGTAGCTCGGTGGAATTTTTTTTCCTCCTTTCTCCGTTTGGCTGCTGCATTTTCTTCTTCTTCTTCTTCCACCGTTGCTACTTCGGCTTCATCCTTGTGTAGCCAACGTTGTCGCCAGCCACCGCCCTCCTCCAACTTGTCTCTGCACTAGCCATCGCCAGCCTCGCCGAACCTCCTTCCCTTGTGGTGCTGTTGTCACTATTGCTTCATTCTCATCTAGCCATCGCCCCCTCAACCGAAGTTACTTGCCGTAAGCTACCCACCCCGTGGTCACGACTCCCTGCGCTGTTGACGCCCCTCGGTTGTGCCTCATCCTCTGTTGTCACCGTTACGTTGTGCTACCCGAGAACCCGCGACCAAGACTTAACCCCTTCCCCCTCTCCTTTGCTCGTCCCAATACTAGTAGCCACCTCAGCTCATCTCGCCACCCTCCGTCCAACCATCGCCATCGCACCTCATCACTTCGACCGCGAGCCCTCTGACCTCTGCCTCGACCACCCTTTCCATCTCCCTCTCCTACTTTATCTCACCATCACCCCCTGGCCTGAGCTCCTTAGGTCCCTACTCATCATTGTCGCGCTATCCAGGACCTATGACCAGCTCACCGGAGCTCCGCCGTCATCCTCAACCGCTAGGCAGCCCCCAACGCCCTCTGTTTCTGCCCAACCATAGTTGTCCAACCCTCTGTTGTACTCCGTCCAGCCATTCAAGCTTCATTTACGTTATCACCACCGCTCATCGGAACTCACCACTGACCGCCGTCACTCGCAGCTCGTCGGAGTTCGTCGCCGCCAGTCACTTCTGCTCGCATTCGTTTATCATCGCTAACATCTTTATGAGTTAGTCTCTAACTCCCGATTATGACGCTAATTACGTTTGATTTTAATTAATTAGTTTAATTAGGTGTTTAAATAGATTAATTATGGTCGGCATAATTAGAAACGGGATTTAGGTTAAATGATCACAATTAATTAACTTAGACTAATAGCGAGATATACTATGGGTAACTAGTGATTAGATTGATTGATTGACGGTAATTGTTTGATCATGAGCGAGCGATCGACTAGAGCCGAGTGAATGGTGAATTGTTTGGTTGATTAATTGGTAAGCGGAGTAGCCATCGGTGGTTAATTCAGATAATTGAGTGTATTATGTTATTATTGTTGTCGATTGATTGATATGGCGATCGATTTCTGACTGCTTGATGCTCTGAGTGGTTTATGATTGATTGTATAAGGATTGATTATCCATATTCAAATGCAAAAATATGAACTAATTAGTTGTATGATCTGCTTGTATAGTCATATAATGAGCTTAAACCTGTGCTAGTCGTAAGATTTTTCCTGGTAGTTTCGTGCCGTGCCAGTCATACGAATCTTACAAACTATCAAATGACGTTGTCAGAAGTAAGGGATGATACCTGGTCATGTAAGTAAACACTGCCAGTCATAGTTTTTGGTCACACTAGTCATATGCGTAGGGCTCGTGGCCGGTAGTAATTGGAATGTGTGTGGAACTTGGTTTTTGTGAACTATTGCGAAATTCTGGTTGTTTGCTTGGATTGATCGATCATCATGTTTAATCAAGCTTCGCACACAAGTGTGATCCAAGGTGTGAGATGCTTGCATGTGATTGGTGCCATGCTATTATGATGTATATTTGCATAGGTCACCTAAGCAAATTAAAGCCTTAGCCGGGTTTAAGCGTTAACTCACTGAGAGTTATTTCTCACATCGTCGTGATTATCACCTTCAGGTTCAAGATAATACAGAGATACGTCAAATTTGGTGTTCCTACTAATTAGTCATTTTATATCGTGCACCATTCGGTTTCAGGTACAGATTGGGTTTGGAAATATCACATCACCACGATCTGGGTGGATGAGGGATTTAGCCGCCTAGTGGCCCATCTCTTTAAAGTCTGGTTCTTTCGTGTGAGTGATGCTCTTCATGACTTGTTTCGTGTATTTGAGGGGCTGCCTAACCCGACCACTTACATCCTCGCTTAGGATCCAATGGATCTCGATATGCCCGATGGAGAGATAGTAGACCCCGAACTTAACTTTGCGTCCAAGCTATCTTTGGCATCTGATTATGCCCCTTCACCTCCCTAGTTGTAGGCGCAGGGTAGTCCTTTTTGAGAGCCTAGTTAATAATGAGGTCAACGGTGTAGTATCTCCTCTTTTGGAGTAGATAAGAAACCTTTCTAGATTCACCTACCTTTTTTATGGTCTTAGAGAGCCGCCTCGAAGATTATGGTTGTAATTATCCATACAGCTTATTGTGGTTAGCGATCATATGCTTTTACTGTTGTAATGTGATATTTGGCTTATTAATTGTTAAGGAGTTTTTCGCTTTGGTATCCCTGTTCATGTTTTTATCTGGGTGTGTTAATACATTTTCACATATGTAGAAGTTTTCGTTTAATCATTAGCATACTTGGGACGTTATCGCGACCCTCTCAAGATTCCTCGTCTCGAGGGAGTTAATGGATTACTAGACCCATTTTGAGGTGTCAAGAAGCCTAGCTCGGGTCCTCCCAGGCCCATACCAAATCGCTTCAGGAAGATTTAAAATCAAGATCGACCTTAGTGTGGTCGGGCAACATGTGCATCAGTGTACGTGTAATAAGAGTCGTCACCAATCATTTTTTGGAGGGTATGATTGAACCCTATCAAGCAATTGGGAGAGATCGTTCGATTCTGTGAAAACCAGAGAAATGAGTTCGGGTACTTAGTTACGTCGGCTCATTGGTCGACGCTTTTTCGGTACCTAAGTTGAATGATTTCCTAATCTATGGAATTCATGCAGGTGTTTTTTGGATACGGTAAGTCCTGAAAATCTAATGGGTTCATGCAAATGGGAGTATCTGTCCTATCAATCACAAATCATTGAAATAAGTGCTCAGTCAAGGAATCAATTCAAAGAGAAATCACATCAAATCAAGTCAAATTGGACCTAGAGGAGTCTTAAGAGTCTAGGAAAGACGCCAATTAAGTTAAGGGATGGTTAGAAATCATTTGGGTCAGGTTCACTAGGGGGGCAAAATGGTCATTTTTGGAAAGCTCGAGGAATAAAAAAAATGCAAAAATAGGTCAAACCAATTGAATGTAGTTTTTTTCTAATTGAAACAATTTTTTGGGAATTTTTTAGAATTTTTTAGAATTTTTTTAGAATTTTTTTAGAGTTTTCTAAGATTTTTCTATGAATTTTCCTATTTTTGGGACATTTTTTGAATTCTTTAGAATTTTCCCATATTTTGTTACATTTTCTATATTTTCTAAAATTTTTTATTTTTAGAATTTTAGAATTTTTTATGATTTTTATGAATTTTTCCATTTTTATTTTTTTATTTTTTTTATTTCCCAAATCAGGTCGGGTTGACCCGGCCCAACTGACTCGAACCCAACCTAAAACCTTAGACTTAAAACGACGTGGTTTTGTTTTTTTTTTCTATTTTTCTAAATTTTTATTAATTTTTTTGAATTTATTATTATTTTTTATATTTATTTATTTGTTATACGGACTGGGTCTGCTTGACCTGGCCCATTATCCAGACTCGACCCAAGGCCCACTACCCTATACCCAACTCAAAACAACGTAGTTTTGGTACTTATTTTTGAATTTTCAAATTTTATTCTATTTTTTATTTCTATATTCTGAATTCCTGCCTATTATAATCCAACGACTGAGAACTCGCCACGTGTTATTATCTTGACCGCTCATCCTTCATACTAATCCTACGATCAAGATCGGAATATAAACTAAATCCTGATTGTCCAATTTGTTATGTCTAAAATGATTAAAAGAAATTCAAACTAAAATTTTAATCTTTAGAAAATCCAGGATCTCAACACGTGGATTGATTCTGGCCGTTGGATCAAGTTTGTTATTTACCTAAAATCGCTGTGACAGACGCGCCAACGTAGCGTCTACGTCAGCATTTGATTGGGTCAACGTGTTGACATGGCGTCTGACGTGGATTGCCACATCATCGCCACATCAGACGTTGACCGAGTCAACCAGCTAACTGGACTTGTCTTCTTTCCTGAGCTAACGTGCGGCAGACGGCCGAGACTCATCGGCGGCAATTTAACGGCGAAACCAACTCCGATCAACCCATTCTTGATGCCAATCAAATCCTAATCCACACCAGATTACCATACCTAAAATCTAACGAGATCTAACGACTAAAATAGGTTAATCGAAGCTTTTACAGAGAGTAAATATGGCGACCTTAACAACCAATACAGAGCATAACAATCGAATTCCTTAGGTGAGAAGCATCTCCAGAAGTTCACGAAACTTACCTCGAACTTGGATTGAGCTCTAGGTCGCCAGATTAACCTGGCCAAATCGCGACAGTAGGATAAAGGCAGGACGTTTCGAATGAAGACTCTTGAGCGCGATCAATGCAAGAATGAAGCGCCAATAGGTTCAAAATCACTCAAGGAATAAATGCACATAGAAATTTGAAAAACGACTGGCAAAATGATGATCCACCATGGCTACAGACCTCCAAACTCAAAAATGGCAATTACCTCTTTGATGGAGATTAGCTCAATTGGCCGTATTCGATGGCTTCCTTGGGGCGTCAGGAAGCTCGAAGAAGTGATCATGAGCCTTGATTCCTTCTTTTGTGCTCTGGCGAAGTTCGTGAAAATCTCCAGAAAAACTCCTCTCAATTGACAACTCAGGAGGATCCCCGCGTCTCTTTTCTCCTCCGTCTGTTTTATCCAAAAATCCTCACCTAACAAAACTCCGAAAAATCCAAGATTCTTCTCGTTTTTTTATCCTCGTCAAATCAAGTCTTCAATTTGTTAGGATCTCCCTTGTTCATTTGAGCATACTCATGCCAAAGGAGGAGAACCAAAGTTGGTTTTTGAGTTTGTCGGGTCAACTGGGTTGACCGAGTTGAGTCAACTCGACCCGATTGACCTAATTTGATTGAAATTGAAAATTAGCCCTAATTCTGTCAGAATTTTTCAAAATTAATGTCAAAATCGAACTTATGGTCATGAGTTCTATTAAGAAATGGTTTTTTCTGCAGAAATTTTCAAAGATTTTACAGAAAACCCCAATTTTTAAATTTCACTCGGAGACCCATTTTGTAAAATCCAAACTCTTAATCGCCATTTTTGCAAGAATTGACATGACCAGTGGATTCAGAAGACTAAAAATTAGGGGGTGACGTGCTCTGATTTTTAATTTGGTCCATAGCAAGGTTTTAATTTCATTTTAAGCATTTTGAAGGACTAAGTTGAAAATGTTCAAATTACGTTTCGATCCTTTTTGCGAAATTGGATAATTCAGTGAACTTTTGGACTGAATTATAATTTTAGAAAATAGAGGGGGATGACACGACTCTAAAAATGGAAAAATGAAAAATTACAGAGCTAAAATGAAATTTTTAGAATTTTTTCAAATAATCTGAAAATGAGATTAACAAAGAAACTCTCTATTCCATATTGAATTTTTCAAAATTTATTTTTCCAAATGAAGGGAAATTAAAATTAAAATATTGATTATTTTTTCATATTTTTGTGGCTTCGAATGTAATTTTTTATTAATTTTTCAGTATGTTTTTATAATTTATAAAAAATATTAAAAAATGTGAAAAATAAGGAAAATTATTTTTATTCAAAAATAGTTGCCTAGGCTGGGCTAAGGCTTTCAAAGTTGATTTTTTTTAATTTTCTCATTTTTTCTTATTTTTTTTTATGAATTTTTGAAAATAAAATGCAGGAAAATACTGAAATTATGAAAAATTATTTTTTATTCAAAATTGGTTCCTTAGGCCAGGCCGAGATCCCCAAGGTTGATTTCTCAATTTTATGAATTTTTATGGATTTTCTAAAAATTTTCTAAAAAAAAAATTGGCCAAAAATCAAGTGTCAACAGCTGCCCCTCTTTGAGAGGTCTCGTGAGGGATCTCTCTCAAAGACAAGATGACACTTGAGATCTGACCGACTCAACTGGGGAAATCAAAAAGTCGTGACATTCGCGTCTAATTTCTTCTTTGAAAGTTTAAGTCCAAATTTCATCATGCTCACTTAGATATGGGAGAGAGGGAGAAGTGAGAGTCAAGGGATTTACTTGAAACTTATTTGTTCGCCTCGCAGTTGTCGTTGACTGCTCCACTAAAAATGGAATGAAAACTTAAGGATTCGTTATAAGAAAACCTAGGGTGGTCGAATTTAGACCCGTATGTTAGGTCGCCCCATGGCAGATACATAGTGAAAGGATTCTACTGATTAAAATTTGATTAAGATTTAACTCGTATGGTAAGTCACCCCATGCAAATGCTTTTAAGAAGAACTTTCTGCTTGTCAAAAGGACTTAGGTAGCTGTAAAAAGGACTTGGTGCTTGTAGGAAGGATTTATGTGTTCGTGAAAAGGACTTTGTGCCTGTAGAAAGGAATTAGGTACCTGTAGAAAGGACTTTGGTGCCTGTATGAAGGATTTATTGCCTGTAAAAAGGACTTATATGCCTGTAGAAAGGACTTATGTGCCTGTAAAAAAGACTTTGGTGCCTGTGAAAAGGACTTTGTGCTTGTAGAAAGGACTTAGGTGCTTGTAAAAAGGACTTAAGTGCTTGTAAAAAGGACTTGGTGCTTGTATAAAGAACTTTGTGCCTGTAAGAAGGACTTATGTGCCTGTAAAAAGGACTTTGGTGCCTGTAGTAAGGACTTAGGTGTCTATAAAAAGGACTTTTGTGCCTGTAAAAAGGACTTGAGTGCTATTCGGAGATCTGGGTGGAACAAAAAGTCTACAGAAGCTCAAACCTGAATTGTTATGCTAAGGTGAAAAAAGTTACAAGATTTCTGATATTTTGAAAAATTTCAATTTCTCAAAATGAGTTGTGCTCCGCAAGCCATGTAGACTTATTTTAATAAATGCGGTGTGGTGCGAGATAGTTACCTAAGACATCTTGCACATACATGCGTGATCAAAATTCTTTGCAATGATAATTTTGAATTAATAAATTTGAAATCACCAGATGAGTTCGATTAGCCGTATCAACTGGAGTATCCTTATTGGAGAGGACTTCTCACGATATCAATTTCTAAGGGATTTTGTTTCCTTACTTGAGGAAGATTTCTAGAAACACTCAAACGATCACTCGAACCCATATGCCAAGAATCTCGGGACCATTTGCAGCATATACAATCTGATTGATCAGAGAAAGTCTTCTAAAGGACCGTAATGTAGACTTGGTCAAAGGCTTACGCAATGGGTAGGCATTTTGAGTTTTAGAAAGGAACTAAAACTTTAAAAGTAACTACTTCAGGTCTACAAGTCAAGAACTTTGTAGATCATATAAAATTAGATTGTACTTACTCCTTTAGGCAGTAGCTTCTTGTGTGGAATCCCGTGTTGATTTGAAATGTGTCAAATATGAGAGGCTTCGAGTAGGTTGTAATACTAGCTTAGGGTAGGCTCGGAAAGGCCATTTTTCAGAATGAGAGGTATGATAAGTTGGTGACCACCTTTGCATCATTACCAATTGTCTTAGCAGTTGGGGATAGATCTATATCTTTAAGTCCCAAAAGTCCTCTGGAGTTTATCCTCAATTAAGCTCGAGGCTTCCTTTGCTTTGTTACATACTTGTCAACGGATTCTCCTTTTGACACTTTATTTATATTCTAAGTATCTTGGCTTTTGTCTTTATGAAGGGCCTTGGCCTTACTCTTATCAGGCACTTTGCTTTTGTCAGCCCTACTGCCTTTTGACATTTTTATTGTATTTCTCCTCAACTGGCTTTTTTTTGAGGTACTACTGCTTTTCTTCAATAGTGAACTTTGGCTCCGCTTCACCAGGTGCTCTGTTTTTGTTAGTCCAAGAATCTTTTAGACTGAATGTAGGGAATTGTTTCACTCATGACCTTACTTCCTGTTAATAACCCATGTGCGTTGCCCTAGTATGGGGAGACGATCACCAACTAGGCTTAAGAACGAATATTAAAAGGCTCAAATTGGCTTATCAATGGATAATGTGTATGGGATAGAGAAATGAATTGGTCTCCTTCACTTTGATATTTTAAACCTTCGCAAGAAGCCGCCTGAAGTTATCACAAAAAGGTTGATGCAAGTTAGCACAATAAAGTCTTACCTTGATCTTTTCTCTAAGGATCAACCAATGAACCTCCAAATTACTCGATGTGGGGTGGTTCTTGATAGTTTATTTTTGAATTCTCCCTTTGTAGGCTTAAATGGGTTTGCAAATGTTTATTATGTGCTTAGGATAAAGAAATGAATATGCCTTTCGTCATTCACTCTATGTAATCACTGTAAATGGTCCCTACATTCATGGACAAAAGTTTTTATCTCGTCTTTCCTTCACTTATCTCTCAAGTGTGTAGGGACGTGTTTAGGCGTGGTTGCCTCTCAGATTTTGGTTACTCCAGCATGACAGGTCTAATCGTCTTCATTTGAAAATTTGCTTCTATTTCATCAAAGATTAGCCCCACAGGAGATCATGACGCATGTAAGTTCCAGAATTTCTTGGGTAACCTCGAAGATTTTTGAATGGGAATGCAGATGAAGTTATTTCACGAATTCTCGTCAATAATACGATTTACTGATCATCATGACGTGGTAAACTGGAAAGTTTTAGGGTAAGTGATACTTATCTGCTCGCCGTGACTGGAGTTTCCTAAGGAAAATAAAAATGTTTCAAGAGTTAGCGTCCATTCTCGCGTTAAGGAACTGGAATGATACAACATTACCATTGATTGCGAACTAAGCACGCTGATAGGTAACCTGTCTCCTAGACTCTTCTTCGTAATCCTCTAGTTTGAATAAGGTCATTTGAGTTGTTTCCTCCATCTGGGAATTTCTCTTCGACCTGCAATACAGAGAAAGTGATGCAAGTGTATGCATGGAATGCATGTAGTGGTCCTCAACGTGACTCAGACACTTGTGAGGTATGAGAATTGATCAAATTTTTGTCTTATTCAAAGGTTGTATTCTTAATAGCATCTGTATTTACAAAATTTGCCAATTCTTCTCCACACATTTTCACGAGAATCAAAGCACCGCTAGGTAAAACTTTCTGTACTATGTACGGACCCTCATAATTCGGTGCAAACTTGCCCTCAGGATGCGGAACATGGGGAATGTCTTCCTCACAACTAAATCTCCGACTGTAAAGCTTCTGGATTTCACTTTGCGGTTGAATGACTTAGCTACCGCTTTTGATATGCCTGTCCATGACAGATAGCCTTAGTCACTTTTCTCAATAAAGTTCAGCTACTCATGTCTCTGCCGGACTTGCCTTTGAAAGTTCGGTTGGGCTAGTATTCGTAAGGAAAGGATTTCAATTTCCACAGGAAGGACGGCCTCCATACGTATACTAGAGAGTAAGGTGTTGCCCCGGTCGAAGTCTGAATCAAAGTTCAGTATGCCATTAACGCGCACGGCAACCTCTCATGCCAATCTCGAAAGTTCTCTAAAGTCTTAGCCAAGATTTTCTTAATATTCTTATTCGCCGCTTCCACAACTCTATTCATTTGTGGGCGGTAAGGAGAAGAATTAAGGTGTCTGATCTTAAATTGGTTCAACAGGTCGTCTACCACCTTGTTATTCAGATTGGAGCCATTGTTCGTAATGATGCTTGGGTGTTCCGACCTTGCAATGATATCCCTTTAATAAACTTTACAATGCTCTTAGCTGTAACTTTAGTGTACGATTGGCCCTCGATCCATTTGGTGAAGTACATCGATTGCCCCTAGATAAAACGTGTTCATTTGAAGCGTTAGGGTTAATTGGCCAATCATATCGATTCCCCACGTAGAAAACGGCCGGGCTTCGGACATCTGATGAAGTTCATTTGGGGGAGTATTGATCTTATCTCCATATACCTGACATGATGGCAAGATCTTATGTGCTGATTGCAATCCGACTCTATGGTCATCCAATATTAATCGAGTCTCATGATCTTTTTAGCGAGAAGATGGTTATTCATGTGTGGTCTGCACTCTCCTTCATGGATCTCCTTCATAAGCAAGTTTACTTCTTTAGCGTCTACGCACCTTAATAGGACTAAATCAAATGACTTTTTGTATAGCGTCTGACCACTAAGAAAGAATTTTGTAGCCATCTTGGCTATATACTTTTTATCTCCCATTTGGCTCCCTAAGGATATTCTCCCTTCAGCAAGTAATTCTTGATGTCATGATACCAGGGTTGGTTGTCAAATCCTTCCTCAATCACCATGCAGTAAGCTGGTTTTCTAATAATGTCGATCCTCAATAGCTTGATGTCTAAACCTTCCGCCACTTGCAGCATGGAGATAGGGTAGCCAAGGTCCGCGAAGTGAATCTGGTTTCATCACAGGTATTTCAAAATTGATCTCTTCAAATTCCCAATCATTTTCTCTAAGACCTGGGATAAGGGATGAGTTTGGGAGTTTTTAGTTTCCATTCACTTGGGTTTGCAAGATGATTAAGCATGGAGTCTCTATATACTTGCAGTTTCTTTACTTTCATAGTGAGGGCTAGCTGCAGCCTTAAGATACATGCCTCATACCTGGAAATATTATTGGTGCATAGGAATATCAGCTTTTCAGCAACTAGATAATGTTATCCCTCAGAGGATATTAAAATTGCCCCAGTTCCAGACCCTGTGAGGTTACAGGCACCATCAAAATATATTATCCATTTATCCTTGGACAAGTTTGAAATATGATCCTCTGACTTCTCGTCACTTGGGATACTAAGTCCCTGGGTATTTTCGGCTAACATATCTGTTATGCCTCGTCCCTTAACGGATTTTTGAGTCGAACTCCTAACATCAAATTCTGATAGGAGACCTGCCATTTAGCAAGTTTTTTTAGATTAAGGTTGGCTTTTTAGGAATTACTTTACCGGGTTGTTCTCTGTGACAAGCTGTATGTGGTGATGAAAGGTGTATTGCCTTAATCTGTATAAAACATCACACCAACGCGACACAAGTCTTCTCGACTGTGGGTAATTCATCTCCGATGTAGTGAATTCTGCTCAGATAATAAATTGCTCGGTCCTTGCCATCTTCTAGCTTGTTGAGCTAATAGAGTTCCTAAGGATTCTCGATGAACGTAAGATATAGGGTTAGCGTAGGACCTGGCATGGGGTACCAAAATTGGTGGCGAATAAGGTAACTTTTTAATCTTTTCCAGTGTTTGATGACATTCAGAATCCCATTTCAACTTGACTTCTTTTTTAACAGTTTAAAGAACGGTTTGCAATGTCAGAGAGTTGACAAATAAACCTAGAGATGTATCTAGCCTCCCTAGCAACTCCTCATTTCCTTGACTATCGTGGAGACCCGAGGTCTAATATCGCCTTTGACTTTAGAAGGATCTATTTTAACTCCCTGATTACTTACCATGAACCCAAGAAGCTTTCTTGATTGTGCCCCAAATATGCATTTTGTGGGGTTTAGTTTCAATCTATACTTTCGCAGTCGTTCAAATAGTTTTCTTAGTATCTAGACGTGGTCATCTCCAGGTTTAGACTTTGCGATCATATCGTAGACATATACTTCTATCTCCTATGCATCATGTCGTAGATAGAGCCACTATGGCCCTTTGGTAGTTGCCCATGCATTTTTCAAGCCGAAAGGTAGAACCTTATATATAAGGTGCCCCATGGCGTTATGAATGAGGTTTTGGCCTTGTCTTCTTCCTTTAAAAGGGTTTGGTTGTACCTAGAAAATCCGTCCCAAGAATGAGGAGCATCTCAAATCATAGTGTGTCGACTAGGAAATTGATGTATGGGAGAGGAAAGTTATCTTTCGGGCTGCCTTATTCAAGTCCCGTGGTAATCTACGTAGAATCTGACCCTTCCGTCCTTTTCATCATTGGGAAATATTTAGGAAAAAAATGGAGCCGAGATGAGTAACGTGGAGGTCTTGGGACGGGGTCGGTATGAGTTAGAGTGGGGGTCGGGAGAAGGGGGGGGGGGGGGGCAAAGAAATGGCGGGGGGGGGGACGGGGGGGGGGGACAGGAGAGAAGAAGGGGAGGGAGGGCGCGGGCGGGAAGGGGGGGGCGGGGGAGAGGACGGCGTAAGACAGCAAACATAATCTTGATATTTCTCTAAGGAATTCAGTAAATTGAGTTGCTTCTGTGAGATAGCTTGTCTCTTGATTTTTTTTTTTTGGTAGTAAGAAATATATTAGCTAATCACCGTGCTATACAAAACAACCAAACACAGCCGCGTAGCTAGGGTTTTACATGGTCGCTGTCCCCGAGGTGGCAAGGGTGTATGGCCACAGAAAAGAAAGAACCGAATACACAAGTCCATACAAAGGGCACCACCAAACATAAACGGGCCAAAAAACATGGCCAAACAACCAGGTCAAAACAAACAGCCAAGACAACACCGCTACAACAAAACTAACAGCTCATTACAGCTTACAGCCCCCCCAGATTGGTGTCTCAGACAATAGTAAAACACCGAGCCAGAGGGGAAAACACAGATCCACGCGAGGAATCAACTAACCAGGCCGGTTCCAACAGGATCCATAGCCTCACACTCAAGAAGGGACTCTCGAGCAACACACCCTGCTGGGGCTCAGACACCAGGTAGCCCTCCTCCTAAGGAGCAGACTCGAGGAGGCTAGCAAGCTTCACAGGTCCAGCAGCCATTACAGACCAGCAACACCTGAGACCTACCAGATCATGATCACCGAGATAGCAGTGACCCAGCACCAACAGCCAACCAGAGCCGAGCACACAGAGCCCCCTCAAAAAGGCACCATAGACACACACCAGGCGCAGGGGAAGCAAGAGTAGGGCAACACCACTGAACAGCATACCCTCCCCTCTGTTCAGCAGCAAAAAGTCCCACAAGCTAGATTCCAGGAGCTCCAATCGATAAGAGGCCGAGAAAAGGAGCCCCCGCAATAGCTGCAGCAACGAAGCCTTCGACGCAAACACAAGAACAGCGCCAATAGTTTGCATATAGAGCAAGCCCCAAAAAAGCCAAGCCAACCAGAGCTGGGATGGACAGGCCCGAAATAGCAATACAACAACCAGCAGTGAAGAGCAGAAATCAAAGCCCTGTCCAGGATGGTTCCCGCAGGGCAACAACCAGCTCATTTGCATCACAGCAGCTCTCCAGACACCAGCTCAAAAAAAATAAAACAAAAAAAAAAAAGAAGCAATCCAACGACAAGGAGGAGGGTGCAGCAACAAATCCAACAAACGATAAAGAGGAGTCAGTAAAAAATAGTGGGTGATATCTCCAACCTTTGCACTCTCATGTTGTGAGGCGTGTCCTCCCCCCGGCTTAAGGTCCTAGCCTTATCTCTAACAGATTTAATAAATGTTTCTAAGGGCTGGCAGAAAAATAGAGTGATTCCGAAATAAGATATCATTCCTTTCCTTCCAACATAAGATGCAAAGAGCCCCAAAGGAATAAACGAGCAATACGATGATTAAAGGATTGGCCCCCAATTTTCTTAGAATCCACCCAAGATACTCTGCCTCCTCTATTAGTCACCTAAGGCTATTCTTCTCAACCCTAAGTGAGCCAAGTCCGTGAGATTGAACACCCAACGAACAAGTGATCAATCGAGTCCGGTCTAAGGTTGCAAAACCCACATAAACCTTCTCGAACCTGCGGTAGCTGAGGAGTAAAGTTTGGGTAGGGAGCCTAGATAGCGTGATAATCCAAAGTAAGAAGGAGTGACAGGGGGTAATATCTCTATCCCACACAAAAGATTGCCAAGGGACCGGGAGCCCCACCCCGGTGATCCCGGATCCAGTTCGAGGCCAGGCAATAGAATACACCCAGAACTGGTCTCCCAACCATCTCCAACAGTCAATTTTTGAGGGCCAGAATAAGCAGCAAGTCCGGCCAAGAACCCACCAATAACATCATTGACGTGAGAGGGGTGGTGAACCTCGATTTTTACTTCCTTGAATTCCAAAATCCCCCAGATTGATTGTAACTGTGTTCTCTGCTGATTAAGGGTTTATGTTCCTCGTTCTGCTCCAATCACATTCTGATATCACTCACTGGTATCATCATCACATTTCTCTTCAATCCCATAAGAGAAGTCATCGGTACGGTCTGGGTCGCATAATAACCTGTCTGCATTATGGATGGTAATACCTGAAATGTTTAAGCATGGTTATATTTTGCTATACTAATAAAGATGGCAATGAATTTTTTTTTGAAAATATTTTGAAAACTGATTTTAAGAAATGAAAGAAAAAGAAGGGGAATGGATTCTCATTCTATCGGTACGGTCTCGTGCTCCCCTAAAGGATTTTTCATGAAAACAGGACTTATGTGGCATAAATCAGTCCTCGAAGCTTCACGGATTTGAAGTCAAGTATCACTCATCAAGGCCGATTTGTTATTCCACATGTTTTCCCTAACAAAACTCGTGCGACTTTTATTAGATGGAATAATGGACGCGCAATTACCAGCATATACTACTTGAGCCAACGGTCTGGGCAGAACTCATGGGTGTTTCAAGAAGAAAATGCACTACTAAGAATTAAAACATAATGCAAAATCTAGTGCATGAATTGAAATTCATTCAGGAAAAGGAAAGAAATGGCCTCTTACAAAGGCAAGCTGAGTTTCTCGTCACGCCACTCAATGATGACGTTGACTGTGTCTCTAGAAACGGGTTGGACACATCAGGTTTTTCTTGGTTCTGAATGGTCCCTCATCTTAGCGATCTTAGGATGCTCGATGAAATACTGACTCCAGCGGACTCCCGAACACATTGTTTTTTTTTTAAGTTTTCCTTTCCAAACCTATAGCCAATGAACGAGCTATTCTGCCTCATTGCGTCTTCCACGACCCCGATACTACTGGCCTCTACCTAGGCGTCCATGATACCCTATAGAAATGAGTCTTTACTGGATTCACTAGTATATCCATAAGCCTATTTGGGGCTCGTTGGTGTTCAACTACAGTAGCGAGTGGATCTCCTGACCATGTCTTTTCTTAGCCCGCATCCAAGGATAAACATATTCCCTAACATTTTTTCGAGAGTTGTAGAGTATAATTTAGAAGGCGCATGCACCTCTTTTGGTCCGAGAGATGCGTGTTCCGTGTTGATCTGTGTCCACTAGCTAGCCTCACTTCTTGGGCTTCTACGTCTCTCGTTCTCTGCTACATAGTTTCTATACTCGTTTCCGCATGATCTAGTGACCTGCCTCTCTCTCTTTGTGTGTGATGTTTGTTGCGCCACTGCGTTCCGCGGCAGAGCAGGTACGTGGGTCTGAACGTCTGGTCTTTGGCTGGGGCCGCGTGATCTGTCGGAATCGAAGTGGTCCTATCGTAGAGTATAATGGTGACAGGTAGTGAAAGTGGAGCGGTATGGTTGTCAGCGTGCTCTTGCGACTAGCGCACGGAAGCAGGCTGGGGAGGAAAGGAGAGAGGAGACGCAGGGGGGAACAGAGAGAGAGGAGCGCAAAAGGAGGGGGGGGATGCGAAGCGTGGAGGGCAGATGAGGAGGAGAGAGCAGTGGACGAGGGAGACCACGGGGGAGGGCACGGAATGGAGGGGGGGAAGAGAGGTTCGCTCGCAGTGTAAGGGGGGAGCAGACAAAGAGGGGGCTCGTCATAAGGTGGAGTGTATGGAAAAGGACACAAGGGGCGCGATGCTGAAGAGAAGTGACGACAGAACATAGCTACAAGGTCTGAACAGTGTACCCATGTGTGAGGTCACCAAGATCCAGAAAATCGAAAATCAACGGTGCGGTTAAGGCGAAGTCTCAGAAGAGAATATCAAAAAGTTATTGAATATGGTTGCAGGATCGCTAAAAGGTCACAAATCAACGCGACTGGATGAACAACAAAGCACATAAACAAATGGCTGGATAACGATATCCAGTAAAGATTCATTTCTAGAGGTCTGACCCTAGGTAGAGCATATAGTCGTGAGCCATGAA
>JAGVVM010003989.1:0-15588 GCA_019149425.1 Psidium friedrichsthalianum
TTGAGCACTCTATCCGTTCACAAACATCGCCGAAGGGCAGGACCGCGGGCACGTCGAGAAGCAAGACGTGAATGGAAAATTAGTGAATGCCCCCGGTAAAATGCTCAGTCCTTAGGAATAGACAATAGGATGTATTTGAGAGCGAATACGATAGAAGAGAAACCAAATTCAGTCTAAAGTTCGTTCGCCGCTCGGGGACCCGGGATCGGTGCATTGGCAACGCAAATCGAGGCAAGTCAAAATCTTCAAAATGTGTAAAAATAAAATCAATGTCCCATCACAATCCCATCAATTGACACATCAATCAATCAAGTGAGTCACAATGCCAAGACAATCACATCCATCCGTGCAAGATCACATCAAGTCTCTTCCATGTCCACAAGTACACATCAAATACACCTATTCCACTCCACACCTATCCACTATCCAACGATTCTTTGAAAAAATGTTGATAGTGGAAGTAGGTGGAGGAATAGTGTAGTTGATGTGTACTTGATGGGACATGAAGAGACTTGATGTGATCTTGAAAGGATGGATGTGATTGTCTTGGAAATTGTGCCACTTGATGTGATTGATGTGATTGATGGGATTGATGGGACATTGATTGATTTGACACTTGATTTGACTTGCCTCGATTTGCGTGCCAAATGCACCGATCGGGACCACCTGAGCTGCGAAGAGAACTTTAGACTGAATTTGGTTTCGTTCTATCGTATTCGCTCTCAAATAATCCTATTTGATCTAATTCTAAGGACGAGCATTTAACGGGGGCATGTCAATAATTTTCCATCACGTCTATGCTTCTCGACGTGCACCGGCTGGCTGCCCTTCGGGGCGATGTTCTGAAACTGAATCCATTTGCTCCATTGTGATTATCTTAGTAATCGATTGTCCACTGTCGAATTTCCATTTTCGTGGGCAAATTCATTAAACTACGATTCCAGCAGGAAAAATCTCAGACCAACGGGCGCGCTGTTTGGGAAAATTTCCCAGGTAAGCCATTCCCGTCTTGGTTAGTCGTCTCAAAAGTGGCCAACTTTGAAGTGAGAAATCAATCGGAGCGCTTATTTGATGAAAAGTATCCATTCATTTCGAAATCCCGATAAATAGGTCGAATTTTCAGACTGTCACAGTTAAACTGAAAGTTGGGAATGTGCATGCATGAACATACCATCATTTTATCGAAACTTAATAAATTATCAGATCTTGGTATGGGACGAGATTGATAGGGATACCTTATACACCCATGAGGCATGACATAGACGTGTTGAGCAGGACTCCCTTCGTAGATGTATGGTTTGGAACGAAACCAGAGGAAAGCTGGTGGGTTTGCATAGGCCTAGTCTAATGAGCGTAGGGAGTGGCATTGAGATAGAGAGGCCTTAGTAAGGAGCAGCCCTGGTAGGCTTCTAAGATGTCCATGGGGGCGAGAATGAATTAATTCATATGTCGAAAAAGGTAGGTGTACGTGTTGTGCTAAGTTAGCCATTTTCAAAATCTAAAGATGTTTTCAGAGTTTTTGATTTCTCAAGTGAAATGATTTTTGAAAGTCGAACTGCCATGTTGTCACGCCCCGAAACACGGCGGTAATGCGGCATCCCTTAGCGACTTATCAATTGTCCAACAGGAACGACGACTCGGATTCATCGCGGCCAAACGATGGCTATCATAGACTAATGCTAGCGAAAATAACATCATACCCAGACACACGTAAGAAGGGATAAGAAGAGAGAGAACAACTCAAACTTACAAAAATAGCATTTCATTGAACAACAAGCGTTTTCATACAACCAAATAGGGATTTCTACTAACACCCTCTACCCAGATAGTACTCACTTGCTTGACGTACACGATGCCACAGTCAACGAAGGATACTCGATCACTTCTGTCTGCCTCCATTGGTATCCATGATGCATCGGGGAATCAGTCATTCTTAGGTCGGGGGGTCTAAAAAAGGGTTAAAACAATAATGAGACAAGTCTCAGTAAGCTCACCCCTAAGCCTAGCTTAGGGTGAAGCATACACTCGGGTCGACCCTAAACATGTAATTTCAGGTTTTCAACTAACCCAGCCTGACAAGACTAAATGACAAACAAATATATAAAATAGTCAAGCAAGCATGCAGGCCACATTTCAATCAGCGATAACGAATGCAAATGCTCATGTATGCCATACTAAAGTTCATTTCAATTCCACAGCCCACTCGAATTACGAAGGAGCTTCACAAGCTCATGCCTCAAAATCAACATACATAAACTCAGCGTGCAAGCAGGCAAGCATACTCACTACTTAAGTTAATGCAACAAGCACATGATGCATACACCACATGCTCATATTTCCATTTTAGATTCCACTTAGTTTCCACTGGACCGCATTAAAACGCATCAGGTCTGACCCGTATATATGCCTCCACCTCGCGCAAATAGGCCTAGGTAGAACAATAACTCCCGGTTGCCTTCAACCTGCATTAGCGCAACCTGCATAGCTAAGACCCAGGTGGGCACCCTTATCTCTCCAGTAATCCCGTGCCATGCACGTCCGGGTGCACCAGCCTTATCTCACCTGTTTTCCCCTCATTGGGACACACCACCTATACTCGATTTCATTACGTCTCATGCCACATTTTCATACCAATCATGTATGTCAACAGATGCGCTATGAACAGCCCGCATGATCAGATGTTTCATGAATTAATTTCTCGCAATCGAGCACATAGCATATCATGCAGGCAGACAGTTTATTTTTACACGTATGCAAGCATCAAGCCATACAATCGAGCATGTATAACAACCTTCACATACGTTCATTTGGACCCGTTATTGATCATATTAGTCCATATAGGTAACCATGAAGTTAACATTCATCAACGACCCCTAAGTCACATACATGGCCACGAGCACACTTGGAACGCCTTGTAGACCATAACCCGACCTTGTAAATAGTAACACCAACATGTGAATAGTGCTCTCAAGGTCGTGAATAGTGTTCTTATGTAGCGGGACAATGTGTAGACCCATATTTCAAGCTCAAAACTCGATATATGCTAACTAAACCTCAAGATATCACATCCGACACTCATGCACAAACCCTTGGGTTACGTGAACAGTAGGTTTTCGGCATTATGCACAGTAGCTAACGACACCAAATCAGCATGCATAAATAATCGAGTCTCAAATCCCAACAAAAACCCAATCTAAAACTCACCTAAACTTCATTCTAGAGCCTAACCAAGCTATGTCCATTAACCTACTCAAGATTTAGAGGTTACACTTACTTGAACGAGGGATGAACGGCATGGGGATGGGCCGAGCGACGATGGCACCGACGGCACCGACGGCTCTTGGTAGGAGGGAGGCGGGAACGGGCTGACTTGGGGTGGCTCAAGGTGGTTTGTAACGTAAGAATGGAGGAAAAGATGATCAACAAAACCCATGAGATCGTCGGAGCCAGAGGGCTCGACGACAGCTCGGCAACGGTCGATGGTCCATGGCAGGGGAATGGGCTGGTCACGCCCATTCGGGCAAGAAAAAGCTTCAAAAGTTGGCTAGGGACTTACCAAGGCCATGGGATTCTGGCAAGGGTTGATTAGAGCCGAACAGCAATGAAACGAGCGAGGTCAGTGCAAAAATATGAGGAAGAGGGAGAGGGAGATGGAGCCGAGTGTGAGAGAAAAATAAGAGAGAGTAAGAGGGAGAATGAGAAGAGAGAGAGTGTGTTCTAGCCCTTTTGAAATGAGAAGCTTCTTGAAGAAGCCAAGCACTATTCATGGATTAGACAAAAAGCAATGAGGTAACAAGTTTCTCGGAAAAAGGTGATGAGTTATCACCAAAAAGGTGATGGAATGATATGGTATAAGTGGGATGTGACAAAAAGTTGCTCGACATGACTTTTGAGGTGGTTGAGATGCGACAAAAGGTGGTGATTTGACTTGTACAAGATGGAGGTGATATATTGATGTCTTAACAAGACCGATGTGATTGACCTTGATGGATTTGATCAATTAGACATTGAAAAAACATTGGTGAGATGATTTTCCTTGGAATGGGTGAAATCGAGACTAAGCAACAATCCAACGTGAATGACATCGAACGCGGTCCAACTTTGGCTATTATTTTAATCACATTAAAATGACTCTACCCACTGTATAGGAAGTCCATCGCAATCCAGGGGCGAAACGTTCATTTTCGACTTCTGCCTTACTTCTCGGCACTTCGGAGCAAAATTACCAACTTTGAAACCCATCGAAGCAGCGTCCAAAACACAACTGCAATATTCTTGAAAGATTCGATTGTCTAAGTTTGGAATTCATTTCGTGGCCAAATTCATTAAATAGCGACTTTAGTAAATGCTCAGGCCAATGGGCGACTGTTAGGAGTCTAAGTCCTAGGTAACCTTTCCCCTTTGGTTAGCCATCTCGGAGTAGCTAACTCCGAGTGAGATTTAACTAGAGCGAATCAATGAAATATATCCATTCAGTTAATAAATTTCAAGAACGGATCGAAATTTAGAATGTCACAAATGTATCTTAAGCTAAACTATTTATAACCTCTAAATGTTTTCCTAAGTTTGAGTGGAAATAATATTATCGTGGCATAATATAGCACCAATTTCGAATGATGAATAGTGACAAGTGAATGATACTTTGAATGATAAATGCTTGTGATGCCTTGTGGGATGTTGGTGAAAGTCGAATGTTGTACCTCCACTATGTGATCAGAGAAGGCCCCTACAATGTGATCAAGGAGTCATGAAATGTGATGAGACCACACAAGCTAGCTAGCCAACGACCTGATAGCATCATTGTGGGGTGTGAAATGTGTAAAGACTGTGGCCAATAGAATTCTGGGCATGGTATGTGGTTTTAGCATTGAGAAATGGCAAAAGTGCATTTCATCTTGAGTGGTGACAGATAATCTATCTAAATGTGTAATGGATATTGAAGGTCTCAAATGAAGCCATGTGGATTGGGAAGTGTGAGAAACAAATCTAAGATGTTCGTTGTGTAATTATGAAATAGATTTGTGAGAGTTAATGTTAGTGATGACCTCAAGTAATGGCTAAGATTGCGAGAAGTGGTGATTCCCAAAGAATAGATTATCAGAGTGGTGTAGTGATCATTTTAGATGAAAGATTGACTCTAGAGGATCCCTGATTTGATGAGGAGGCGACAAGGACCAAACTTCAAGGATGAAAATTTTAAGGAGGGGAGAATTGTGACGGCTTGACTTTTTGACCATTGAATCTTTTGTATGGAGTAGTAAGTTAACGACGGCCTTAGATTATTAGAGATTATGAACTTGGGCAATTTAATTTGTGATATAGGGGATTTGAGCATGATGTTGGAGTTTGGGTGTGATATTTTAAATGTACCATTAGTATTTGATTTAGTGGTTGAACTAGTTTATATTATCGTCTGATGCGAAATTAGTTCGTGATTGAAACGCGAAGCTTACCCAAGGGCCCCCCCAATCTTGCCGTCTATTTAAGAGCATTTTCTCTCTCTCCTTCTCATTTTTCCTCCTCCTTTCTATCGTGGACAGCTTCCCCCCCAACCAAACTCTCTATTTTTCTCTCTCGTTTCCTCTGCCCGAATCCCTCCCTTGATCTCTCTTTTTGGCCAATGACAATACAACTTGTAGCTTGTTGATGGAGGATTTTCAAGTTTTCTCTAACTATGCTCAGCTTCTAGATGCCCACGTTCTTTCCCCATCAGTCATTCTTCCAGGACACCACACCACCGAGGGAAAATATATATTTGAGCTCGTCCTAAAGGCAAATCGAGCTCTGTTTCTTCGTAACATTCCTAAGGTCATGGGAAACTCGAATCTATGGGCTAATTGTCAAAGAAGTTGATAGGACGCTGTGAATTTGAGTTGCACCAAAATAGTAGGAAGAGACATGTGGTTCATTCGGCGTCATTCAAGCCTCGTTTGCTTCATGCGATGATCCCAAACCAGTAAACCTCTATCCTTACCACTAATTTGGTCACTTGTAGTTAGTTTTAGCACGAATCGTTGATCTTTGGAAATAGGTGTATAAGGGAGTGCTCAGGCTTGCATGGGGGAGGGGGGAATCACTTTAGTTTGAGCGATCCATTGCTTGATCGGGTATCTTTCAGTCATGGGTGGTAAGGATATGAAAGTAGATCATCTTGATTGTCGGGGAATTGTGGTGAATTAAAGTGGGAGCACCGGAGGGGGAGTTCGGCCGTATGAGTGGGGCAAAGAATTTGTGAAGTTTTGAATTTGAGCGAGGTAAGTTTGGTGGCGATATGGTGACTACTTGACTTGGGTAAGGTAGAATGATAGTGGATTGCCTGATAAGTCATCAGTTTGGTGTGAATAAAAGGTGAGATTAGGTGAACTTCGGCCTAAGATCTTTATGTTCCTTATAATGTTTTGTAACCCTCTTTATGTTGGTATTTTGTGTTTCTTTTGTTTGGTGTTTCATTGATTTGAGGCCTGCCAAATTTAATTGACTAATTGTATGGATGGATTGCTTAGTCTTTTAGCTGGATGTTTACTCACAAATGTAGTTACGTTATTATGAAACAAATGTATAAAACAATGTTTCATGTATAAAATGTAAGTAGTTTTTGATGTGCCACATGATCCTATTATCTATTGTAAGCCATAGCGAACCCTAAGAGGCTATACCCTTAGGCGTACCTACCCTTATGAATGCACTTGTTTGATGGCCTTACCAGTTTAGTTATTAAGCTTCTGTATGCACCTTATGATATAAATATATTAAGAGATTAAACTAAAGAGCATAGAAAGTAAGTAAGCGAAGCACCCTGGAACGTCATAGTGGACGCCACATGCATGAATATGCACTTGACCCATTCCTTAGTTTCCACTTTCAAACCGATTCCTCGGGACACAGGCTATGGTTATACGAGGGATAGGGCTCATTTAATCTATGAGAGATATACACCTCATTATGGGTTTTACCCTAGCCTTTCATCCATGGGACACTAGCCATGGGAATCATAAGGGGCACAAACCTCATATTTTGTCAACAGGGACACATACCTTGATGACCCTATTCTGGGGCTCCATTCCATCAGGACACAAGCCATGGACTTCTTGATTTTCACTCAGGCTCTCATGGGATATCATCCAGACACAGCAAACATTAATCGTCCTCGTCGCAACAGAGTCCAATTGGCCCTCGATTCTTTTACTCATAATTAATGCAAATTCACTTTCAAACACACAATCCATATACACACAATCGATTCTAACCTTGATAGACAAACTCTCATTCACACATGCTTCGATACTTATATGATATGCATTTGGCTTTACGACCAGACATTCTAAAGCTGCATGCACATTCCACCCACCTCAAGCACTATGTAAACCATATAGTCAAACACTCATGCACTCACACACTTCAATTCATGCCTTCTCAACACCACATAATTATAACCAGCCCACTAAACTACCTTATCCAAGATCACAAGACACTAAGCATGCCACATACATCGCTTGGTCACAAAGCCTATACCCTTAATCAAAAGACAACTTAGGGAAAACAATCCAAGTTCAAAGGCGACATCGAGCCCAACTAGCAAACCAATAGGCAATCTAGTAAAAAGGGTTAGAAGTTCTACTCTCCTTGCTTCCTATGCAACAAAAATCCAAGTTGAACCACCAAGAATGAGCTGTGGTCTTCCAGCCCTCGTTTAGTCCATAGCTAAATACCCATTTGTCCTCCTACTTCCAATTCACCTCGAATTGATGATAAACAAAATGATCAGCTTATCAATCCCAATTATCCAAGACCTAAGGACATTAGATCAAGTAACAGATCATCCATGAGAAGCCGTTTTCCCTTCCATGCTAATAAATATTCTTCTAAGATACCCATTTTTAAATTTGATGATCCAAGCTAAAAAAATGACAATTGGATAGAATAGGGTCAAGGATCAATAGATACTTGCCTTAGGTAGCATACAAAGAAATGGAGCTCGATTTGCCTTTCGAAGGAGCTCGAAACTCCATTTTCCCTTCTTAGCACGGCGAGAGAGGAACCGATGGGAATTCAGAGATGGTGACATCAACGGCTGGTGCACAAGGCCTAGGATAGCCCATAGATTATCGTCATCAAGCTATTAGTCCACTACTGCAAGGACGAGGGAGCGAGGGCCTTCGGGCAAACTCCACAAAAAGAAGAAGAGGGAGAGGGAAGGTACTGTCCACGAAGAGGAACGTAGGGAAATGAGAGAACGAGGAGAGAGAAAGGCTACAAATAAGGGAAAGAGAGGTAGTGGAGGTGGCCTGCAATGGGTCAAGATGTTTCATGTTCTAATGGTTGGGGTTTCCTAGGCATAGTGCATGGTAAATGATCAAATTTAATCAAAGATAATGGTAGCAAAAACAAAAACCGTGCACCTAATCCCTTAGGTCCCTCATGTGTTTCAATCGAAAATCTATACCATCTAAAAGTTAGTTATTGGACTACTTAGAATCCAAGCTCAAGCTGACTTTGTTTGGTTGTCCTCGTAGTTCTTCAAGTGTCAAACCTCTAGTTCTTACACACCATTGATCATGCGGTGACGGAAGACGAAGCTCGCGGGCGTTCGTTCCTCGATCGTGGAAGCAATCCTTGAGTGGTGACGAAACGAACTCTTTTCTCTTGACCATGAACAAATTTCGACCCTCAATTATTTTTACAAAACAGTTTTGCACGTTCATAGAGAAAACAACATGAAAACTTACACGAACAGGTGAGGAAATGGCTAGAAAATTCAAGCAAGCTAAACCTTTTTCTTCTGGGTCCCTAACCCCTATAAATAGGGGTTAGGGACATCCTTAATTAGGCATAGCCAGCTGGTTACCACCCTTGACCAGTCAAGGGTGGTGGCTAGCCCACCAAGTTAAAGGCGATACGGCCACTGCCAAAATCAGCTGATGGTCACCTGCCGTGTCTAGCTAAGTGTCCTCTATCATCGTTATCCACTTTCGTCTCGCGTTGTGTGATCTAATCAATTTGTCTAACGGATAACAAAACTTATCCTTTGACTTTTGTTTTTTTTAAGAAATCTTATCTTATCCTTTAGATGACAAATCTCATTATCTCATGAAGCGTGCAGATGTCACATTAGTATGACACCATGCTTAGGTAATGCCTACATCGTATGCTTATCCGTTCGTGATTAAAAATTAGAACCAAATCTAATTTGATCTAATTTTAGTTTGACAATCTCAATAGTTACAATAGCAAACACTTTTGCTATTTCGTCTTCCATATAATGTCCCCATGTATTGGTTATGGTGTGTGACATCCCTAGGTTCAACACTAGCTTATAGTGGGACATACTAACAAATTAACATAACATTAGAGAACCGACTGTCCAAAGTCGACTTCTAGGTCCTACAAGCCATGAGTGACATCTAGCTGTTAGGAGTACGCCCTAAAGCAACCATGTGATGGTCACATGTATGGCATAAATATTATACTATTGACATTTTATCAATGGCAAGACGATTGTTTATTCATCTTGTCCCTTTATTTAAATGGATAAAGTCCATTAGATCGGTTGAAACTGATACCTATTCTTGAGGAGTCAAGAATAAGTGTGACGGGTCATCAGTTGGTTTCTGATCTTTAAATTGGTTCCTAGTCGAAGGACCGTGGATTGGGCATCCACGACTCGGTTGAGACCAGTGTGTTCGTAGCCTTGCTATTAAGCATTGGATGCCCAATAGGGATGAAAAGTCACATGTCATCGGACGTCGGATGTCTAAGCTAGAACACAGGTGTTCGCATTGAAACGAGTTCAATCGAATTCACTGAACGTGACAAAAGAGCGATTGACTAACACAGAGGCTTCGTGCTTGGTCAATGTTTCAATCGCTCTTGGCTTTGGTGTGTTAATGGTCCTCAGACCTGAGCCATGATGCTGGCTTATATATTGGATGGCTATAGTTCATAGGTACAATATTGGCCAATCATTGATCTGCCTCTGTGCATGATGGTCACAGTTCTCCATATATGAAATCACAGGCGCGGGCAATAGTTGGGATCTGTCTCCTCATTAGATGAGGTTGATGTCCTATGCAATCTATGCTTGACGGTACATTAGAAAGTCCTTGGCTAAGGCAGAAGTCGAGAGGAGTCTCGCCGAATGCATGTCAGATAGATTTGTGCATATGATCGAATCTGTGGGTTTGACTTAGATATCCATCGCCTTCATTCGATCGAGACATGGTAAGACAGAAGGACTGAATAACACCGAACCAAGGCCAACAAGTTCACTTTGTCCTCGTACTTCATTCCGACTGGGTAACCGTGATATGTTGCTAGACGTCACTCACGGTTTGTGGGATCTAAGGATTGATTTGGGATGATCAATTCCTTGAGATATCTCACTGCCAGTTCAGGGTGAACCTAGGAATGTCACACGGCATAACCGACATCTGGCGACTGTTAGGAGTATGTCCTGAAGCAACCATGTGATGGTCACATGTGTGTCATAAATATTGTACTATCGATATTTAATTAATGGCAGGACGAATGTCTATTCATCTTGTCCCTTTATTTTAGATGAATAAAGTTTATTAGATCAATTGAAACTGATACCCATTCTTGAGGCATCAAGAATATCTGTGAGTAGTCGTCAGTTGGTCTCAAATCTTCAAATTAGTTCCCGGTCGAAGGATCGTGGATTGGGCGTCCACGAGCTGGCTGAGACCAGTGTGTTCGCAGCCTCGCTATTGAGCATTGGATGCCCAATAGGGAGGACGAGTCACATGTCATCCGACGTTAGACGACTAAGATAGAACATAGGTGTTCGCATCGAAACGAGTCCGATCGAATTCATTGAACGTGACAAAAAAGTGATTGACTAACATGGAGGCTTCGTGCTTGGTCAATGTCTCAATCGTTCTTGGCTTTGGTGTGTTAATGGTCCTCAGACCTGAGCCACGATGCTGGCTTGTATATTGGATAGCTGTGGTTCACAGGTACGATATTGGCCGATCATTGATCCGCCTTTGTGCATGATGGTCACAGTCCTCCATATACGAAGTCACAGGCGTGGGCAATAGTTGGGATCTATCTCCTCATTAGATAAGGTTGATGTCCTATGCGATCTATGTGTGACGATGCATTAGGAAGTCCTTGGCCAAGGCAGAAGTCGAGAGGAGTCTCGCCCAATGCACGTCAGATAGATTTGTGCATATAATCGAATCTGTGGGTTTGACTCAGATATCCATGGCCCTCATTCGATCGGGACATGGTAAGACAGAAGGACTGAATAACAATGAACCAAGGCCAACATGTTCACTTTGTCCTCGTACTTCATTTTGACTAGGTGACCGTGATATGTTGCTAGATGTCACTCACGGTCTGTGGGATCTAAGGATTGATTTGGGACGATCAATTCCATGAGGAATCTCACTGCTAGTTCAGGGGTGAACTTAGGGATGTCACACACTTTAACCAACATCCAGTGACGTCTATAACGAAGACGGGATCACGAGAATGCGATAGGACTATTTGGATAGTCAAAAGGAGTTGAAACGGATTGGATTCGTTTCCCTTTTCTAATGCTCACTAAAGGACGAAATAACTGACATAGGCATGACATTAGGATGATGTCATTGATGATATATTGGTTACATCCTGCTTGCGTCATCGTTGGATAAGGATTATTGTCCAAAAGAAAGGATAAGAAATGTTATCCTCTAGAAAATGTCAAAAGCAGGATAGGATTTTCTATCCGTTTGACAAAGACGTTTGGCACGTCAAACGATGTGATTTGATCACGAAACTTGAGAGACTTGAAATCTAGAATGTCTAGAGTTCGTGAATGAGAATCGCTGCTGAAAATGATGCCATTTGGCCTGCCTAAATGGGCGCCCAAATCTGGTCGACGGGCTGGTCAAAGGCGACTAAATTGCTGCCTTTAACCACCACCCAATAGGCGGGGCCCACGTGGTTGGTCAAAGGCGGATTGATCGCCTTTAACCAGCATCCAGCTGGCCATGTGGGCTAGCTGGAAGGATACGTGGCGGCCTCCGAATGGGCCGCCACGTAAGGCGGTTTAGAGGGGCGGTGTAAACTGCCCCTTCCTTCTCTATGTCCCCCTTTTCCGTCCTCTATAAATAGAGGTGAAGGGGCCTTAAGCTAGGGGTTAGACACTTGAGAGAAACACATATATACGTGCCAAATTTCGTGAAAATGTGAGCTCGAGAATCGACCGATTTGCATACATAAAGATTGTGTTTGCATTGGTTGAAAACGAAGGGTTCGGATTAAGACGCCGTGAGGATTACTAGCATAGTCCAAGCGCCGTTTCTCTGAATCTCCATCTTTAAGGTCGTACAAGTGTCGGGGCGTGTCTGAACTAGAGGCCCGATACCTCTTGGGCACGAGGACAAAGAAGCAGAGCCGCATCCAACCTCTATTACCCAAGTACATTTCTAAACTAGCTTTGAAAGTTCGATTTTCGATTAAAATATACGAGGATTTCTAAGACGATCTAGGGCGCCGTTTGAATTTATTTTCTTCCGCTGCGCATATGATATGTTTTTATGTATGTGACGAGTGCCCGGGATCGGTAGAAACCCAACAACGATGTCCATAACGAAGACGGGATCGCGAGAATGCGATAGGACTATTTGGATAGTCAAAAGGAGTTGAAACAGATTGGATTCGTTTCCCGTTTCTAATGCTCACTCAAAGACGAAATAGATGACACAGGCATGACATCAGGATGATGTCATGGATGATGTAATGGTTACATCATGCCTGCATCATCATTGGAAAAGGTTTGTTATCCAATAGAGAAGGTAAGAAAGTTATCCTCTAGAAAATGTCAGAAGTAGGATAGCAATTTCTATCTGTTTGACAGAGACGTTTGGAGCGTTAAATGACGTGATTTGATCACGAAACTCGAGGAACTTGAAATCTAGAATGTCTAGAGCCCGTGGATTAGAATCGCCGGTAAAAATGATGCCATTTGGGCTGCCCAAATGGGTGCCTAAGTCTGGCCGACGGGCGAGTCAAAGGCGGCTAAATTGCCGCCTTTGACCACCGCCCAATGGGCAGGACCCACGTGACTGGTCAAAGGTGATCAAACCGCCTTTGACCAGCATCCATCTGGCTACGTGGGCCAGATGGAAGGACACGTGGCGGCCTCCCAATGGCCGCCATGTGAGGCAGCTTCTAGAGGGGCTGTTTAAACCACCCCTCCCCTCCTTCTCTCTAAATCTCACATCTATAAATAGAGGTGAGGGGCCTCATCTTCAAAGGGTTAGACACTCGAGAGCAACACATAAATGCATGCCAAATTTCATGAGAAAAGTGAACTCGAGAATCGTCCAATTCGGATACACAAAGTTTGGGTTTCCATTGGTTGAAAACGAAGGGTTCGAATTGAGACGCCGCAATGATTACTAGCATAATCCAAGGGCCGTTTTTCTGAACTTCCGTCTTCAAGGTCGCACTAGTGTTGGGGCGTGTCTGAACTAGAAGCCTGACACTTGTTGGGCTCGAGGACAAAGAAGCGGAGCCGCATCCAACCACTGTTATTCGGGTACGTTTCTAAACTAGTTTTAGAAAGTTTGATTTTCGATTTAAGTATACGAGGATTTCTAAGACAATCTAGGGCGCCGTTTGAATTTACTTTCTTTCGCTGCGCATATGACATGTTTTCATGTATTTAACGAGTGCCCGAGACCGATAGAAACCCAACAAGTGGTATCAAAGCCACGCTTAGAACTCCGGTATACTTGGTTGATTCGGTTTTTGACGATACTTGGAATATCGTCGTCGGGTCTTCAAAATTGGTTTCGAAACTTCATGAACCCGACCCCATGCATGTCTAGACTTGACATAGGGCCTCGAGGAATGTTAGACGACCTCGAATGGGCGGTGAGACCACCCATGGCTCACGGCCAGAGGCGGAAACTGCCAATGGCCGTGAGGGGTCAAAGGCATTTCCCTCGCCTTTGACCTTGTCAACGGTCAAAGGCGGCCACCACCTTTGACTAAGTCAAAGTCAATGGTCAAAGGCGGTGGTCACTGCCTTTGACCAGGACATGCACGGTAATTTTGCAAAAATTAAATTGTTTAGTTTTGTAAAAGACGAACCGAATCAATTTGATTGAAAATGTTGAAACGAACTCGGAATGAGCTCAAATTTGGTCGAGCACTCGGAAACGGGCTTCTGACCAAAACTCACAGCCTTTGTGAACTGTGGTGGATTTGGGAATTCCGGTGTCGTTTGGACACGTTTCTGGCTCTGTTTTTGCGATTATCGCATCGTACGTCGCAAATTGTTGTGAATTAATGCTTTATTGCTCTTTTAATGTATTTGAGCATATGTTATGATATGTATGTGATATATATATATGATGTTTATTTTGGCGGACGGGTTATTATCTATTTGGAGGATATGTCTGCTGCTGCTGGTTGGTGCTAGGACTAGTAGAAATGGAATAGACATAGATGAGACTTGTTTTGAGACCTAAAATCTCCTCAATTAAATATCAAGTAGTAATGGGTATCAGACTCGTAGCCTACGACCGTCGTGGATTTGATGCTCTGCCATAGTGAGTTGATTAACTCATCATGGATACATGGGGGTCAATTGCCGTCTATAATAGAGGACCAATCCATAAAAGCATTGGATTCTGTGGATATTGAAACCAGGAGATTCCAATAACTGTTAGGTGAGGATTCGTCTGTATTTCAATGTCTACTAGTGACGGTGGGTTAGACTTAACTGTGATCATGAGGTCAATAACTGTTAGGTGAGACCTTCGTGATCCAGGGGCCGAATAATGATTGGGATGAGCATGAGATGCCTGGATAGGTTGATCCACTCATCTAGTTCATATTGAACGCCAATAACTGTCAGGTGAGGCGGACCATGAATTGATGAGACTCCAATCCCCACTAGTAGTCTGGCCCAATGAGGACTACCGTTTCTCACTAGAGGAGTGTGAGATTCGATAAATTTAGTGGGAGCCTATTTCATTTAAAGGCCAAAATGAAATAGTAGGTAATCGATAGACAATACCTAACGACCTGATTTTCTGCACTAGATTTTTGACATACTCTGTTAAAATGGTGAACACAAACCTAATTACCTCAATTCTGGACAAGAACTGCCTGACTGGTCCAAATTTCAATGATTAGCTTCAAAATTTGAGGATTGTCCTAAACATGGAGAAGCTTGGATATGTGCTGGACAGGGATTTGCCAACTAAGCTCCTTGATGGTGCGACCACAGACGAGCGAGACACTTACGAGAAGTGGAAAGAAGATGACCTAAAAGTTAGGTCGTACATGTTGGCGTCCAGGAATAATGAATTCCAGAGAAAATATGAGAACATGGACAGCACGAGGTCGATTATTCTTCATCTGAAAGAGTTCATCGATGAGAATAGTCGGACTGTTAGATATAATATATCCAAGGCACTGTACCGCATGAAGATGCCAGAGGGTGCCTCTGTCAATGATCATGTTCTCAAGATGATCTGGCACATAGAAGAGCTTATAAGACTGGACCTCATTATGGATAATGAGCTGGCTATGGATTTGATCTTCCAGTCCTTGGCTGAATCCTTT
>JAGVVM010003990.1:0-40596 GCA_019149425.1 Psidium friedrichsthalianum
CCTCTCTCCCTCCCCTCCCCCTTCCTCCCCTTGGGCCCCCCCGACTTCTCTCTCAGTAAACAAGATGCAACCCACTCTTCCTGTCCCCCCTTCCCCTCCGCCCGCTTACGACCTCATCATCTCTCCTTCCTCCCCTCCCTCTTTTTTTTTTTCTTTCGTTACTGTGCTGTAACATAGATAATGTCTGCGGTAAGCGAGATCGACGGCTGGAAGCGTCTGACGAATGGGAATCGTAAGACGACATTTGCCGCAAAGTCAAGGATCGGTCAAGATCGTTGCTATGGTCCGGTCGAAACGGTTTGCGCATGCCGCGTTTTGGCGTTGTTGGCGTTTTGGATTGTAGTTTTGCGCTCCTTTGTGTATTTCTTGCATTGTGCCGCGGAGCCGAGGGCCGCACGTGTTCCCATACACGAAAACTAAGGAGATTCACCAATTTGTGTAATCCCGCCTAAGGGAGCATCAAATGCTTACTCCCACATTCTACTCCTTCCTCATTTTTCTTATTTCTTTTTTGTTTTGCCTTTTTTTTTTTAGAATTTTCCTTTTCAATTCTTGTGCAAAATGTCCTAAAATAATTGTTTTTTTTTTTCCAGGGCTTGACCATTAATTGAATTCACCATTATTAGCCAATGATCTAACATTTCCAATATTCATCCATCGTTCATTCTGAAGGTGAAAAATACCAAATATTACAAAGTTATAAATCCAGCGCAAAATCTTATTGACGTCGATCCCTCCCATGAAGACACCTCGGTTGCTACAAGAGACATCAATAAAAATTAGCAAAAAATATCATCAAAAAATCTAGACTATGCCTAGTGTGATACAGTGTATTTTGAACTTTTTTTTTTGTGAATGAAGAATCCCGGAAGAAATATACACATTGTGATGCATTTACCCTGAACTATTTTGTGGACATAAAAATCCCGAAACTTGACCGTAATGACACATTTACCCTCCGTTTTAAAATCCGTCAATAAACCAGTTAAAAATCTGATGTGGTAGCTGATGTGGCCATCATAAGTGTTCAATGTTTTTTTTAAAGAAAATTGGGCTGGTGTGCGCTTATATAAAAGAAAAAAAAAGAAGCAAACCAAAAAAAAGAAAAAAATCAAGCGAAGGGTAGAGAGAGGTTGCGGTTGCAGATGGTCGGGGGCGCCACCAAAGTTCCGATTTACAGGTGAAGGCCCTCGACCACCACGAGAGTAGAGTTCAACTTGCAGGGGATACACACAAAATATGACAAATGGCAAATCAGGAATCAACCGTAACTTGAAGACGTAAACTACCACAGAAGAGAAAAAAAAAAAAAAAGAAGTTCTCAAACTCCAGCAAATATTCTCAGGCAATCTAGAGATTCTAACCTGTGGCCACATTCTAGGCAAGCTAGAGAGCTAGTTCTCGAAGCTCTTCATATCTGCTCGATTTGGGCAAGCTCGACCATGTTCAGATCTGGGTACACTCGACGACGACGACGAACTCGATGCCATTTGGACGAGCTCCACTTGCTCGCGAGGGTCGATGGCCCTGGCTGGCGAAGTTTGGAACGACGGTGGCTCCTCAGACCATCTGCAAATCTCTTGACTCTCGTTTTTTTTTTTTTCCTTTGCTTTCTTAGTTTTTATCTTTCGAATTTTTCTAATCTAACGTGCAGGTGCCACATCAGCCCATTTACTCTTAGAACATTTTAATGATGCCACATCAGCTGACATGTCGCATGGTTGACAGCATTTATTGACGGAATCTTAATAGAGAGTAAATGTATCACATAGACATAAGTTTAGAGTTTTTAGTGTAATAAAAAATGATTTGAGATCAATGTGTCATAACAGGCAGAGTTCAGTATTTTTCTGTCACAAAAAAGAGTTCGGGGGTAAATGTTCATAATTGGCATGGTTCGAAAATTTTGATGGTATTTTCCCTTAAAATTATAAGAACTTTGCGTTCATTCTTAATACCCCACGTTCAGTCGGCGGCCGTGCTTGTATCCGCCGCCAAATTGAGGGGATCTCATCAACGCCTTGACCCTCGTATTTGGTCTCGGCTTCAGCCACGACTGTGAGGGGAAAAAAACTAGGGTCTGAAAATTCAGAGGTGAAAGTGATGGCTGGCGGCGATGGATGACCTATTGTTAAAATGCTTTTTATATTTATTTTAATTTTAAAAAAATATTGTGGATATTTTTTTTAAACTTTTTTAATTAAAGATGATTTTTTTAATTTTTTAAATAATTTTTATTTTTCTTAGCTCTTATTTTCTTTTTTTCCTTCTTTCTCCTTCATTCGCTAGGCCTCTATAGCCGGTCGCTACACCAGCCACAGAATGCGGCCGATCTCGGCGAGCTTGAGGCTAGTTGGTGGTCGGTGTTGGCCAATTATGGCAGAGGTAGGAGGAAAAAATAAGAAGGAAGAAAAGAAAAGAAAAAAATTAATATATAAAATAAAATAATATTAGAAATTACTGAAAATTTGAAAAATATTATGAAAATCTATTATGACTCACTTAAAATAATTATCTTAGGTCCATTTATGATCATTTAAAGTCAATTAGGACCTATTAAGTTCTAAATATTCCAATTTATGATTTGCGATTAGCTTATTTTTAAATTTAAGACAACTCATTTATAACCCCACGCGATTAAATATGGATTAAAATATAAATTTTAGACCCAATTTGCTACCTCTTACACGGGTGATGGTAAGAGAGAGAGAGAACATTTCATGTTTTTTGCTTTGTTTCTTAGCCTAATGGGCGGGAAATTTTGGGCATGTTTGGTTTCAACTCGGTATTTTTTTTCAGTCAATGCCTTTCGTTACATTAGCTATGTGCTCATAACTTATACTTTAATATCCAATGTTAAATGCTAAATTTATCTGTAATTCTTAAGAAAAAATTTCTAAAATGGTCTGAAACGCTCTCATTTTTTAATAATGGATTGAGGTGGATATTGTTTCAAATAAGCGCTTGAAGTGCTCTTTTTTTTTTTTAAAGAGCCTGATTAAGGGCATTTTTGTCGTTTATTTTTTTCCTTTTTTCTTTTCTTTTCTCCCATTTCTTTTTTTCCCCTTTGTTTTGACTGCAAGGGTCACCGCCCTCGCCGGCCGCGACGAGGAGACCCTCGCCCAGTGGCTGGTGACCCTTGCCGAACGAAACAAAGGGAAAAAAAAGAAATCGGGGAAAAGAAAAGGAAAAAAGGAAAAAGAAATCAAAAAAGGAAATAAAAAAATCCCTGATCAGACCTTTTTTAAAACAAAAGAGTATTTCATGCCTTTATTTGAAACAAGATCCATTTCGTGCCCTTATTTGGAAAATGAAAAACACTTCGGCCCTAATTTGGAATTTTCCCTTGTTCTTGCATGTTCTAGTTATTACAAAGAGTATTAATGATTTTGCATAAATAAGATAAATTACTTCATTGTGCTTGCTACATTAAATCATAAAAAAAATGTTGTAAGATATATAGTATGAAGAAAGTGATTAACAACATTTCAGAAAGAAAATAGAATGTTTGAGATCTCATAAAAAATGAGGTCCTCTTGAGTTTTGGCACTTGGGTGAATGTTTTAAAAAAATTAGGTTCTCAAATGATCGATTAGAAGTTATAACATTCAAGTAAATGTGTTTTAAAATTCATTGCACTAAAGTGGTCGGAAAAAAAAAAAATTATATGACATTCAAGTGAGTACTGTATAAAAATTTATGACACTTGTGACTTAATAAATATGAAATAAAATTTCAATTACTGTTGAATCCTATATTAGCAATGCCATGTTTCCCTATATTAATGACAAGCACGACTAATTTACTTAACATAACAAATTCAATTAATTATTGATTAAGAAACACAATACCAAATCATTTAACTAGTATAAAGAAATGCTTGAAACTCATATTTGACTTGCAAGTAAAGAGATAAATTCTTGACTAGAGGAGATACCAAAGGCCTTTGACCTTCCATCTCTCGGATAAATAGAGCGAGAGAGCCTTTGATGTCACGTTGTCAAATTATAGTTTGTCACTTCAAATTGCAGTCAATAGCGATTTTGAAAATTTGCTGCCTTTGGTTTACCTTAAAGCGTCACTCTTTGATTTGGGCCTAATGCTATGTTTGTCACCTCAGATCGTATCCAAAGGTTACAAATGCTAACTTTATCATCTTAGGCCATAGCCACAGGCGCCGAACATAATGTTTTTGTCGCTTTAGGTCTACCCTAAGGTGACTTGAAATTTTATTTTTGCTACCGTGGTTCAACAATTTTACCCTCCTCAGTGGTAACAAGTTTTATTTAAGACGAAAAAATCGTGATTTTGTCTCTTTAGGTCTCACTTAAGGTGACTATACATCATGTATGGCCATAGGTTCAAAATTGTTCCAAGTTTGACGGGATCAATGGTGAGGGAAAAATTTGTAAGCTTTAGGTTTTTCTTGTAGTTGAAAAACACCTAAAACTTTTCAAAATATTCGACTATATATCTGATGTACAAAATTAGACGATAATTTTTTGAAATTTGCATAAATTTTTCATGTTCAATAGTGCGGACACAGTAACAAATAGAAGTAAAGAAGTGAACAAGAAAAGTTGCTCAAAGGGTTTTCTTTGAAAGGTGAAAGTAAAATGAGAATTTTGGTATGTGGCAAAAGATTGTGATTCTGTAAGATTGATGTATTGTTTAGGATAACTTCATTGTGGTAGCTCTAACTTTTGCAAATTGTTTGACAAACATATGACAATTGCAGTACCAGCACAATTACAAGTAAGTTGGTTCAACTTGAAAAATTAATCTAAAACAAACTAAAAGTCAAGCTTTGAACGATAACGAATTCAATCCAACCGAATTGAATTGGTTTATCTATTTCAATTTGAAACTAAAACAAGTTGAATATTCGAGTAAGTATCTAATTGACTATTTTTTCATTATGTACTTAAATGGAGACGTATATAACTAAGTACATAATACTCATGATGTGTTGAAATGGTAGTTACTAAAGGTGATCTAACCGACCGATCAAAAGTGAGATGCATACATAAATCACACCAAGTAGATGAGATCATGCATGTGGATGATGGTTATTAGTCGTCCATGTCATCATCATCATGTGGTGTATCGATACATAACCTTACGAAATTGAATCTATGAAATAGCCTTATTGCTTATACAAAGGAATGAACGAAAAAAAATATTTTCATTGTCCACATAAAAAAGTTTAGACATAAATTATAGTCGACAATAAAAAATATTTTTCATTGACTAATTAATTCAAATTATTTATTTATTTTAGAAAAAATAATTTTCAAATTATTTTTTCGCGAAACAAAACAAAGTCTAAATAGTAAATATGCTTTATTTGAAGATCTTGTCATCATTATTCCAATGTTTCTCTAATTACTTCCTTTTCTCTTTCTTTTCATTGCCCATCACAATCTCGGTAGTTTTTTTTTTTTTCAAAGTAATGTTTCATTCATTTCCACAAAACAAATAAGATAATATGGCAGTCCAACTGCTACAAACTAAAAAAAAACTCCAAATAACAAGATGAATGATCAGAATAAGTATATGGGTTACATTCTTAAAGAACAAATCTATGACTTCTTCAAACCAAAAATCGACGACTGATCATCGAATCTATCTTCAGTAATGAGTACATATGGAGATTTTCATATGTTGCTACACCTTTGCCTTTCAGTGATGCACGATTCAAGTTTAGCTTCTTCAATACCATCATCATACAAGAAAAAAAAAAGGTTGAACGAGTACAAATGTGACAGTGAGAGCGAAATATCCTCTGATCTCGACAGTTACGCACGGTAGGATTTGATAATTTGATACCTCAAAGAGTGGTTTGAGGCAGTTCATGTCAGATCACCCTCCATTATTGGATTTGGTTTAGCTTTTCGTAAAGATGGGCTTTTCATTATAATTTGTTCTGGGGCATATGGGTACATTAACCTTCTAGCTGGAAAGATAAGTACAGTTATGGCACTGCATTTTTGTCTTCATACAGATAATAATCGCACGTCAACCTACAGTTTTATTCTTTTAAATCTATTGCATGCTATACCTCTTTTCCTTCTTGCTAAAGAAAAACTTGTCAATGTCCTTACTGAAAAAGCAACTTGCCTTTACTAACTAGTTAGTCCTGGTTGACTACTTAGTGGGGGCAAGTAAGACCAAAGCTAATCCCAAATATAGCCTAGTCAAACTTGGTTCCCTCCCACCCTTGCTTGTGGGAGAACATAATTGATGTAAATTAGATGTTTTCAACATCATGGAAACATGTCATGCTGTTCGTATGAACTTTTTATGAGATTAATGAACCAAAAAAGAAAAAACTACTTCAAACCCTACGCTAACGAACAACTTTTGACACGACTGATTTACACAATACGCATATAACACATGAGTATATTGGAACAATTGCAATACAAGTTTTAAGTATTATGTGTAGAATGCAAGTGAGCCCTTAAACTTTTAACTAGTTCGATCAAGCAGACCTTTGTGAAAAAGTATGGTCGAGTTCTAGACCTTTCAATTGGTAAATTAAGCCCTAATCGTTTATTGACAGAGGCATTAAGTTTTAAAACTTATGTCTATGGATGCCAAGCAGGCGAATTTTAAAGTGTTATGTAGGCAATTTTAGGCGACACTCATTGAATGACCTAATCCAACAATTGAAAGGTTTATTTCATAATCGCATTTCATACACAAGATTTGGGATTTCATGCACAATGCCTGCACTGTCCTCATACGGGGTTCTCCACTCATGAGTTCCAATCACGATGGCTATCGGCCCTTGACCTTGGGCAATATCGTGGTAGCTTATCCTAAACACAAACCCAACACCGTTGGTGTCTTGACCTAAGGGTTGGTTTGCAATTAGGGAAGAGACTATTCTAATGCAATACTTCCTAAATCATCCGCCGTACGTCAATCTTCCAACTCCATAATTTGATATTCAACAAACCAACAAGAGGCATCCTACAGACCCCAAATAGCGAGAAAAGGGAATGAGATGGCGTTGGCAAGGAGAGAACTTAAACATCTGTACGAAGTGAGGCGGAGTGCCCTGTTTATAGAGATGTTACAAGGTGGGGTTGTGGAGGGCGTTCCCCCCTAACCTAACCTAAAGGTATGAACCACTTCCTTTTAGGGGAAAGGCCGCTCTCTGCCCTACAAGGATAGACCGATATAAATTTTGAGAATTTCAAAAAAAAAAAAAAAAGATCACGAAAAATACAATAGATTGTTACTATAGTGTAGGTGTCGAGTGGACGTGCAGTGATGTATGCCTCTTTTTGGAGCGAGAGGTACTTCTTCTTAGTGTGCAAAGTGCTTTCCCCTTCGAGGTAAAGCGCAATTCATCGCAAAGTTTAGGGGGCTTCCTTTTATGTCAAGGGTGGTTCCTCTCGTGCACAAGAGCGCATTCTCTGCTCATAAAAACTATGCATTCTAAGAATTAATTACAATCCGAAAATCATATTTAGGGGGCTGCTACTTCGATTTTGATCGGTAGTTAACCAAAATATTCGGTTTGACAAGTTTCTTGCATAAACTTATCTTTATAATGAAAAATAATGAATGATTCAATTAACCGGCAGATTGAGCCCAGATCAACTTAAAAGTCATAATCGGTTGACTTTTGAATTTGAGTTGACTTAAATCATTTGACCTGGAAATTCACTTTTTAGTCCTTTTGACCTTGATTTTGACTTTTGACCCCCTTTTTAAGCAATCAATATTTGAAGCCACGACAATGAATAAAGTGTCTCCGAACGTAAACGGGTTTAGCATATCTTATTGTCATTCATGTCTTGTCCCTATTAATTTCGATGTGGCCATGTCATGGGTTGCCATGCCATGTCATTTTATTTGTCTAGTTATAATTCTAGGTGTGTCATGTCATTTCTGCATCTGAATTGCCATGCCATATCATGTTTCAATTCTTATTTTTCCATTTTGTGTTTGCATATGAATTGCCAAGACGATTTCATTTCGATGGCACATTTCAAATTAACGTCAAGTTTCACACAAATTGCACGTCATGTCACTTTTCATGCCACATTGAACGAGCATCATTGCATGCTCCATCCTATGAGGATCCGAATCCCGGATCTAAGATCTTTAGGTTTCATATACCAGTTCCTCGACACATTACTTAGGCATGACTTTCCCAGCACAACACGAGGTTTTCAAAATTGATCAGTGGCCACTTTAATCTGGGTTAAGTTTTTCAGTCATCTTCAATATCATAGATGAGCTGAACCTAAGAATTGGTTAGAAGCTAGGAGCTAAGGTGACGGTCCAAGGAAACAAAAGGTCTGGCTTCCATTCCACACGATTTCATCTCTATTGAATCTGAATATTAGTCACGATCTTCAAAGGCCATCGTCGCCATCGGTCAGCCCGGAATACACGACATGACATCTCGTGATCTGCGCGTTAGATTGGGGGCAATTTGAGTTTCGCCGGAAAGCTCTCGGCTAATCTTTCCCAATTGCACCATGTGATCTAGGTCAAGATCAATTTGGAATCTGGAGCTAAAATAACTTAAGACCCAACAGCGTCTTTTCGAAATGTACTATATTTTCCTACAAGGACGGAAGCGCATTAGAATCACCATAGAGTAGGTGGCGTCAGGCCTCTAATGGACTTGCGTAGTGCCTTGGCCATCGATTTGGGGCCTTGATGATGGCCTAGTTGGGACGGCGGCCAAAAAAAGCCGATGGATGGTGCATAAGAACAATGGGAAGAAAGGATTAAGGGCGAGCAATTACAGGTTTTACCTAGAATTTTGAATCTACCCGTCAAAGTCTATTTCCCATTTTTTGGAACTCAGAACCTATCATACATACCTTGGAACCCGAAACCTATTCTGTCAGAGGTTTCAAGGTTGGTTCCAGGGTCTACCTAAGTTCTGTCTGCATTCTTAAATGAATTATTGCAATGAATTATCATAATGACCACCATTTGTTATTATAATCCAATGATCATACTTTGAATTTAGAAACACGAAGAAAAATAAAACATTAACAAAGTAAAAATATCGGTCACGGATATCGCTGAAAATGGAAGTTCAAACTAATGGTTCCAGATTACACACTCATTATTGGACGCCATGGGATACCACAATATCGCACGAAACCATAAAACAAGAAAACCACAAAAGCTTGTTTCGAGTTCAAAGAGGTGGAACATGAAATCTACCCGTCAAAACCCGTTTAATTTTTTGGAACCCCAGAATCTATGTGCGTATCTTAAAATCTGGAACCTGGAACCTATCAAGTTTCCACTGGTTTGATTTTTCGGTTCTTGGTTCTATCCTAGATCCATGCTCATCCTTATAAATGATAGTGAAAATTAAACTTGCGACTATAAGGAACGGAAGTACATACCAGTCTGCATGTCGCCGACAAATTTTGTTTGTTTGATATGTCACCTTAACCTCGCGGAGCAATGCTCTGTCTGAAGGGAAGTATGGCTGATTTGGAAGGAGAGCCCATTTGGATCGTTGACGGGGGGTCAACTTTGAGCACTCAGCCCAAGTTGTTTCTTAGGAAAACTAAAAATCTCGAAAAGCTAAAAGCCACCCCGCTTCGGTCGATCCCCGCCACAGCGCACTTCTCGCGAATCCTGTGAGCCTCTCTGCCCTTCTTTATCTGCCGTTTCTGCAGCTGGACAACTGTTTCATCAAACCACTGAACTTCGTCTCAGAACAGGGGAGAGACAGAGAGAGAGCGAGAGAGCAGGGGAATTCTCGTGGCGTGAAAATTAAGAAAGGTATCCCTGTTCTTAGGATGCTATATCAGATGCCATATTTTTAGCATTCCTGATGTTAGATTACTCTCGTCTGCCTAGTGGGCAAAAATTTTTCCCCTGTTGTTTTACTTGATTTCTGTAGGAACACTATTCTGGTAGCGGCCTCTCTGTTCTTTTTTGGGTCCAAAAACCAAAATGCATCTCGCCCATCACTCCACTAGGAGCGAACAGAAGCACTGGAACACGTTTTTGCATCTACTTGCAGCTAGCGTTGCCTGTTGTTATTATTATTATTATTATTTTGTTATAATGTGTTTCGTTTCTGCATTGCCTCGATTCTCTGACCTCCAGATTTGAATCAGGAAGTCTTCTCATTCCTTCCCACCTCTCTCTCTCTCTCTCTCTCTCTCTCTCTCTGAAACCTGAGAGTTGAAACCTCTTCCAACTCTTTCATGGCACTGCCTCTCTGGCCGTTGTTGCTTCTTCCGCTTAGAAACTGATATCATCTTCGACGGTAGTGAGCAGCACCACTGTCGGCGATGGCACGGTTGCGGGAGCTGCTGAAAGAAGATCAAGAACCATTCCTCCTCAAGAGCTACATCAAGGACCGACGTTCCCAGCTCAAGCGCTCACCAAGAACCTCTCACTCGCTCCAACTACAGCTCAAGAAGCCAAAACCCATCTCGCATCATGCCCCGAAATCGTCCTCTAGTCTGTGCAAGAGCGTCTGTTTCTTCTCCCACCAAGCCTCGCCGGACCCCAGAAAGTCACCTCTCTTTGACTTCCCGTCTCCTTCTCCTCCGGCCAAATCCTCCAACCCCATTCTCCTCCACATCCCGGCGAGAACAGCCGCTCTACTTCTCGAGGCGGCTCTGAGAATACAGCACAACAGCTCCTCGTTCCCGAAGTCGAAGACCCAGAAACAGAACCACGCGAGCTCCGGCATTTTAGGCTCCATCCTGGAGAGGCTAACCCGGCGTGACCGGTCGGGTCGGAAGCGAGAGATCGGAGCGAGGGACGGGGCAAATGAATCGAGACACGGTTCGTGGGATTCGAGGGAGCGCGTGACGTGCATCTCAGGGCAATGCCGTACGGCGTCGTCAGAGAGCGTCGAAGACAAGTCGTCGCATTTGGAGACTAGCTCGAGCAGCAGCAGCCACTCCTGTGAAGACGGAGCGAATGATGCCGAGCACGCTGCCGCCTTCGGCGAGAGCCCTTCGTGGCCGTCCTTGCGGAGCAGCTCGTCCTCCGGCGACCAGACGCCTGATTTCGCCTCTCCGGCTCCGGCTCCGTCGCCGACGCGCCGCCAACATGAGGTGTGTCCTCTTCCCTTTCGTTTTGTCTACGTTGCTGATAAGTAAGAGTCTGTTACCGGTAGTGCATCAAAATGCGGTCCATCGCGCTGGAAGCGAGTCGCGACTCGCTCGCCCTGAGTCGTTGACTGAGAGGCCGAGTCGCCACTCGTGACTCAGCTGTAATAGTCTTAATAGATGTCGTTCGTGCATGGGACTTCATTTATTTGGTTGTAAGTCGGTTTCAATCTGCAGTATTGGCCGGAATGTCGTCCGCCCGGTCAACATTTACCGTGATACCCTCTAAAATTTGCCATTAAATCCCGTTTCTTACAGACTTTTTCCCGAGAAAATTATTTCCCGGAAACAGGACAAGTTTGTCCTTGTCTCGTGCCTGGATCTCAGTCAGAGAAAAATTTCGTCTTTTATGCAAGAAGAGAAAGAAATGCGAAATCGCCATTTAAAGCCGTTTGTTTGCATCTCCGTCCAAGGTGTAATTAGCTAGGGAGATTCATGTACTCTAGCTGAATTGGACCCATGATTCATCAATTCATAGAGATACTTGCTCTTACTTCCTATAGGAACGAATGTGACCGTTTAATCCTGTGTAAATAGCAGGAGGAGATAGATTGCGAAGCAGAGAGGCCGAAGAGATCGGGAGCCGGAGAGGAGGAAGAGAAAGAACAGTGCAGCCCGGTGTCCGTGCTAGACCCCCCGTTCAATGACGACGTGGACGAAGAGGGCGAAAGCCACTGCCCCGAGGACGAGGGCGGTTTCGACTACGAGTGCAGCTATGCCATCATGCAGAGTACGTGTTTGATTGTATTGCTGTCCACGTTTGCCTGTTCTGAATTCCCAAGAATTGTTTCGTTGCCGCGTTGGTTGAGTGGTCCTTATCAGGCATTATAACCGTATACTACGACCCGGTATGCTTGATAATGTCTCATTGCTTGTCGCCGAATGATGGCCCAATCATTTGTCACTTGTGTGATCGTGAACCATGAGATCTGTGTGGGTTCCATGGGGAGATGCCAATGCTGCTCTTGTGGGACTTGGGGGTTGAAGTTAAGTCTTCTTCTCTGTCCTGGTTTTTGAGCAGGAACATCAATTTGGGAAGCTGACATCTCAGTTTGAGTCATAAATGCACACTAATCCCATGTTCTGTGTTAGCGAGTTGGGTCTTTGTAATGCCAGTCCTCTTCAATTCAGTTTTTTTGGGAAGCCAACTGCCGACACGGATTAGTTCCTGCAGTTCTTTTCCCTGCTCATTGGCTGGTGTCGACACTTCAATCGATGTGACGCAGTGAATGCTTTTACTTGGGGAACCCATGATGACAAGTTGATTTGGCAGATGAGCATGTTGCATTGTCAAAGCATTAATCCATATATATTTCTTGACAATTTTCCGATGAACTTATTGCCCTGATGCATATGTAAGATACAACTGAGGAAACAACACCCATTTTGTACTTAATTGGTCCGATTAGATGCTACGTGTGTGTGCGCATTTTCTGTTGAATTCTCTAATAGAGGTTGCCATGCTGGGTCCTGGTGATTCTCATGGCTTATGTCCAATTAATTAGTGTGCGTTTTGCTCATTTCCTTTTGCTGTGTAAATTCAGGAACAAAGCAGCAACTGCTGTACAAGCTTCAGCGATTTGAGAAACTGGCGGAGCTAGATCCGATTGAGCTAGAGAAAAGGATGCTAGAACTGGAAGCTGAAGAAGATGACGACGACGATAACATGGAGGCAGATGATAGTGCAACTGATCAAGCAGGTTCATTCGATGCATCATCTATCAGATCTGATGGGTTCATTGGAGAAGTCATCAAACTATGCTTCGCCAATATGAGAAAAGTTCCTGGTAGCTTGACAAAATTGGTCGCTGATCTCGTTGCTGAGGAAGAGGGAAGAGAGAGTAAATCCAACGAAAAGGAAGCAGTAGTGAAGAGGCTGTGTATGAGGATGGAATCATGGAAGGAGGTAGACTCTAGCACAATTGATATGATGGTAGAAAATGATTTCAGGATGGAACTTGATGCGTGGAAGATGAATCAGGAAGCCATAGGAGATATGGTTGTAGATATCGAACTTGCAATTTTCAGCTTACTGGTGGATGAACTGTCGCAGGAGCTAGCTTGATAAAGCCAGTATTTTGTGCTCAAAAGATCCTTTTTTTCTCGACACCCACTTCTCTGAACTTCAAAATATCGTGCTTACAGTACAGCGCACTTGGTGCCAAGAGAATTAGAAGGATTTTACGCTGTAGTGATGCGCGCACAACCTCCTTTTAGCATTTTGGCTGGTTGCAAGCGCGCGAATACGCATGACAAAAAGAGTGTACTCATATGGCTGGACGATTCAACAATATCGGTTGCACATCCGCAACTTGAACGACTGATTATGCTAGACTTTAGCAGTTTCCTGTTGTTACTTCAGTTCTAGACCTTGGAGCTGTGTAGGTGCTGGATATAATGAATTCGATACCCAGTGACCGAAGGATCATATGTACTTGTAGCATTTTCGCAGTAGGAGAAGATGCATGTAACTTCAGAAGAGATATCACATGTACAATATCCAGATTGCGATCGACTTCTGCAATTCAGTTCTGAACTAGTTCCTAGTCTCCAGCGGTTTCTGTTGTTTTTGCTGAATCTTTTTGTTTCAGGATGCGAAGATTTATCAAACCGAGCACGTCTTCTGTCTCACAGGATCGATCAGATTCAACCCTTACGAATTCGGATTAATGACCTTTTTCCTTGGTTGGCGTTATGCTTCGTAGGCACGAGGCGTGCACCATTGAAACATCAGGAGCTGTATCCTGTCCTGGCAAAAGACATATAGATGGCGACTTCTAAAAGGGGAAAGAGTCCCTCCAGAACATGATCCAAGACATACTCACGCAAGGGACAAGTTGAAGACTCTCTAGTTTGGTTTGGTGATGTATCATTTTCATGGGTGAGTCTGGTTCCAGAGAAGCACCGATCCCATATAATCTTTCACCGTTGGATCCCCTATAATCTTTCACCGTTGGATTGAAATGAAACAAATCTTCGTCGCTCCACGGTACAAAGGCACGATTTTTTCCCGATAACCATATATAATCACCCGGTTTTCCGTTCATAGTGTTGCAAGCTAATGATGATTGGCCTTGATGGAAGCACCCATCGAACTCCACATAATTGTTGCTCTTGCTCTTTCTTTGATAGTTTTCCACATCAGTCCTTTCGCTAGAACCATCAATGCTTTGAGAAAAGCAAGGTTAACAGCAAAATCTCTGCGTGGGAAAGGACTTCATGCACAACTGATGTACATTATTAGAAAATGTTAGAAAGTCCAATGAAAAAACTTAACCCGATAGATGAATGGCTTATTGAGACTTCATAGACAAGCAATGTGGAATAATTTAACGTATGTTCCACGCACAAATCGGGACTGAAAACGGCACGCGGAATTAACGAATGGGGAGCTAGGCAGATCTGAGACAGCGTATTGGGTTTTTTGTTTTCATGTTTTCTTTATAAAAAAGGACATCGAATGTCAAAGAGACCACCTGGTCATGGGCTTTGCAGCCCGCACACCTTGAAGATTGAGGGACTGCGTGTACTTACAGGAGGGCTTTACATCGATATGTCCGATTAGTCCAACATGAATCAAGCTTGGCTCGACATAAAAATCTGGTGGGCCGGTTTGGGTTGCAAAGTTAGACCCAATTATGGGCCTGGCTCGTCCATTTAAGTGGGTGCGGTACTCATAGTAGGAAAAAATTACCAAAAAAAAAATTCTAAATCCAGTGCATTTATATCAATTTAGTCATAAAATTTTCAAATTATAGAATTTAGTCATAAAATTTTCAATGGTGTTAATTTAATCCTAAATTTTTTTTTGTTGATCTGTCAATTTAGTCATAAATATTTTGATGATTTGCAAATTTAGTTTTTTAGGCCAATTTTGAGCTACAATTATTGACATGGCGATTTAGTTAGTGCCGACCATGCTACATAATATGGTTGGTGCTGATGTACATAAAATTTTCAATTTTAATTTTTTTTCAATTTTATTTTCTTTTTCCAACTCTTGGCCTGCCACCCTCGCTGACCATAGGCGAAGGCCGTTGTACCCTTGCTTAGACCATGAGAGGGTCACTTGCCCTCATCCATGGTCAGTGAGGGTCAGTTGACGACCTCATTGACTCAGGGTTGTTGGGGCTAATGATCAAACTAGAAGGAGGGTTTTCTTTTTTTTGGTCGAAAGAGGGAGTGATTTAGGTTGAATGATGATGTTTTTAATTTTTTTTGTTTGTAGAATAACAAACAATCATTCATTAGTGAAGATGGTTACGTGCAACAAACTAGTGTGTGTGATGCTAATAAGTAAATAAGATAATAGAGAGCAAATCACACACAGACGTAAAGTGGCTTGGCTTATGAGTAAGCGTACATCCACTTTTAGACTGACAACCTTAACATAGGCTAGATTCTACTAGTAATCAGTGGTTGAGATTGCAATTGGCAAGTGTCGTTACTATAATACGATAGAACACACTATCATGAAAACGAACACTACTCTTACATTTGTATGAATACTTAGAGCTATTAAAGTGAACACAGACAAACATAGAGAAAGAGCAATGATACTAGCTGCATGGGGAACTTGAGAGTGTATGTCAAATTCTAAGTGTCAAATTCAGTACCGTATATACTTTTACAGATTTTGTGTCAAATTCAGTGCCATGTATACTTTTGCTGCTCTTCTTCTATTCATTTCAAGACAGGAGGCATAAAAACTTTTCCCTATATGTAGATCCAAAGTACCCATTTGGACTTACACAAGATGAGGTTATAGACGATACATTGACCAAGGAGGGAATCCAGTTGATCATGCTTATGGAAAGTATTGCCCACAAAATGGCAAGGGATTATACCCACCCATCGGTGGCCCAGCTGGTTTGCGCTCTGGTCCTTTTACGAGAGGTCCTGGGTTCGAACCTCGCTGGGCGCCGGTGATTTAAGCGGAGGGTCGTGGCGGTGGGATGCTGCGCTAACCCTCCCGGAGGATTAGTCGAGGTGCGCGATCCGTACGGACGCTGGCCCAGACACCTTCGATACAAAAAAAAAAAAATGGCAAGGGATTATCATGTGCTAGAGATTCCATAAAATTTTGTTTTTAACTTTAATAATGTATTTCCATTATTTTTATTTGAGGATTTCTTGTCTTGGCTATTGCAATCTGATGATTTGAGGATTTCCTATCCGTATCAATAGATCATTATTTGCAGATTAAAGAATCGTTTCTTAAGGATTACATGTCTTTTGGTATTGATCTCTTGCAATGTTATTGGATGGTATAGTCAAGCAAGAAGTGGAATCGGGTACTTAATGCAATTCTCTACCAGGCATGATTACTTCTCTTGTATCTGTAGATTAACCCATTTGCCATCAAACGGATTTTTGTTCCAAGGAAAAAAGAAATTTTATGCTGTTATCAAACGAATTCTTGTTTCAGAAACAAAAATTTTGTATCGTTTTTATCTGCTTAGAAGCTCGTCCAGGGAATAGAAATAGAAAATATATTTCTAGTCATAAATCGTTCTTAAGAACAAAATGGTTACCATTCGCTCCCTGAATTACCAAATCAATATCCACAGTGTTAAGATGTAAACTCCAGTCAGCTTCGAATGTTGATGAACTTTCAACACGGTACGTCCAATTCACACAACCTTTTATGGGTGCAAAAGTATTCTCTTCTCACATTTGCGCATGTTTTCTCTACTTTTCGCGTGAAGGGGACTTTAATAGCTTCATCTAACAGTCGTATCTTTTGTTTGTAAACTTAAACGAATCGATTTCAATCCATTGTCATGTCATATTTTGTTTATTTTTCGCCAGCTACGGTAGCTTTCAACAACGACTCTTTAAAGTTATTGTTTTTGGGACCACTCTCACCGATAGCGACATTTTGAAAGAAATTTGCAGTGTGAAAACGAAAATATTAAAATTTCCTAGAGTCGAAGTCGGAAATCGGCTGAAACCTTTGTCCAATTCAACGTGTTCGGTAGCTCGGAGGTTGCTTTGCGCCACGTCAACAAATGATGTGACATGCATTTTTCTATATGCATTCACTGACAAATTGACACGTGACTATGGTACGACGTCATTAGCTGATGTGCTAAAATTATTATTTGTGTTTTAGCAAGACCCGACCGGGGTGGCTCAGCTTGGACCCGACTTGGGGTCGTCCTGGACATATGGTTGCCGACGACCTACACGTAGGCCGGCGACGTCTGTCATCCATAGATTTGGTGACGGCGGCTCATCCACGGCCGCGAGTGACCTATAAAAGGAAAAAAAAAAAAAAAGAGAGCAGAGAAATAGAGGGCAGATCTGGTTTGACTTCGATGCGTTAGCCTAGATGTTGCTAGTGACAAGGTCCATGTCGGTCGACGACGCCACTCACTCAATGGCTTGGCGACGGCGCCTCTTCCACGGCCGTGAGTGAGCACATAAAGCAATAAGGTTAATATCACAAAAAAATTTAAACTGGTACACTTATGATAAATTTACTTCAAATTATTTTTTGGACAAAAAAAAATCCAAACTTTTACACTTGCGACAAATTTATCCTAAACTAGTACACTAGTGACAAATTTACCATCCATTAATTTTCGTTAAATTCAACCATCAAATTATTGGGTTAAACAGCACGTGGCAGTTTATGAGTGTACCGATTTATGGTTTTCACATTCTGCTTATAACAGGTGTATCAATTTGAGATTTTTCATGATATTAATCTAATTTAACGAAGGACAAATTTGTCACAAGTACAATTTATGATTTTTGTGGTCAAAAAATTAGTTTAGGCTTAATTTGTCACGGGTGTACCGGTTTAGAATTTTTTTTGGTAAAAAAAAAAATAATTTAGAGTAAATTTATCATAGGTGTATCAGTTTGGAATTTTTCATTGTATTAACCAAAGCAAAAAGAAAAATATGAATAGTGGGCAAATTTATCTTAGCTTGGAAGCGCCGACATGGATGGTAGCGTTGACGAATGATGCTAGTCCACGTATGGAGTTGAGCCTCGGAATCTAGATTGCAAACGTTCGGATTTAGAGTGTTGCAATAGCGGCTCGTCCACGGCCACAAGTGACAAAGCAGAGAGGACAGGGCGGTGGCTCGGCTTGGACCTTCGGCAATGGTCGGCTCGGACGCGACGCCGGCGACTATGCCGATGGCGACAACTAAGGAGGTGACTCCAATGAAGCAAAGAGGCTTCCATGGGTGAACATAGGCTTTTCATTGGCTAAGTGAATGAATCACTACGGATGACTTGTTGCAGGGAAGGACAAAAATAACACGACCTATCTGAAGCTAATGTACGATTCATGGTCCACGGACAAGAGCTTTCCAAACTCAAATTGAATTGTGATTTCATGCTGTGAAATCAAAATCTCAGGGTCAAATCATGACATGAAATTTTAGATCAATTTTCATTGGCTCAGTAAAGGAATCATTACGGATGGCTTGTTGCAGGAAAGGACAAAAGTACATGTTCTATCTAAAGCTAATGTATGAGTCATGATCCATGGATAAGAGCGTTCCAAACTCCAATTGAATCGTGATTCATGTTGTGAAATACAAATCTCATGATTAAATCATGACATGCAATTTTAGATCAATTTTCATCCGGCTAAGTAAATGAGTCGTCACGGATGGCTTGTTGCAGGAAAGGACAAAAGTACATGTTCTATCCGAAGCTAATGTATGAGTTGTGGTCCATGGATAAGAGCTTTCCGAGCTCCACTTGAATTGTGATTCATGTTGTGAAATCCAAATCTCATGATTAAATCATGACATGCAATTTTAGATCAATTTATTATGATTTTCAGGAGACATTATATTTTTTCTTTTCCAAAGTTAGATGTCCGGGGAACTGGTTTCCCACGATTGGCATGAGGAGCTGAGGAGTGGATGGCTCGATGACACGTGGCACTTCGGATGGAATATTTGAAGGGACAGAAGGACAACAAAATAAAGTTGGGATCTTTCTTTTCCTCTATCTAACTTTCGTTGTCAAACCAAAAAACTGCAAAAAAAAATCCAAAAAAAAAAAGTCATCGTCAAAACTAGAACACCGACTTTGAAACTATCATGTCCGAGAGCAAAGTAAGAATGTGGTCCGCCGCAATCGGGCCACTCCTGCCTGGCACGTCTTAACGCTCTCGATGCTCACATTTAAAGACTTTTTTAATCTTAGAAGCCAATAAAAATGACACACATTTCAAGAAGAATAAATGATAAAATATAAATATAATTAGGAATAAAAAGGTCATCAAACCTAAAAAAACAAAATTTCACTTAGGAAAACACTTTAAATGTAACAGAAATTACCTACATCTTAACGTTTTTAAATGTGTTAACACAAATTATTGTGTATAGACATGTTTATCGTGTGCGCATATTATGTGAATTTGTGTATAAGTTGATGTGTCGTGTTGTGTCGACATGTGATATGGTGACACTATAGTTATGCTAATCATATCATGTCGTCCAACTCGCTTTATTAAGCGTGGTATTTATATTGAGAGAATTCAACAAGTTTATAAAGTGTCTTGTTCAAGTTACTTACATAAGTGATATACCCCTATGTGGATATGAAAAGATTAACATGACATAACACGAATTGCCTAGCCTAATGACGAGGGAATGCATCGTAAATAGATTGACTTTAAATTTATGAAATGCCCCAATAATCTCATAACTTTGTTATGCATTCATGAAAACCACTTGTAACTCAAAGGGAAAATGACACAAACTGTCATTGAACTTTGATTTAATGTGCAATGTGGTCCATAAATGTTAATTTGTTCATGTGGTCCATCAACTTTAACCCAATGTGCAATGCTGTCTTTAAGTTTTTAATATGGTTCATGAACTTTTGATCAATATTCAATCTAATCCATCGGCTATATGTAATTGTTCAACGTTGTCTTTGAACTTGGATTAATGGAAGGATAACATTAAACATTCTCATATCGTTTATGGATTAACTTGAATATGTACGAATAGTCTAGGGACCAAATTAAACAAATTAAAGTTCAGGAGGTCCTAATTGGGCTAAAGTTTATGGCTAGATTGAATAAATTAAATGTTTAGGGACTATATTACAATTGAGCCAAAGTTAGGGACTACTTATGTCACTATCCCTAGCTCAAATAGTAGATGTTTGCGCGTGATCGCACGGAGAATTGAACACGCGCGATGCGCCTAATTCACACTCACGATCCATTAGTCATGCAACTTTCTGGTTCGTGATACATGCACGGGTAATGTGAAAATCGGATGACATGATTTTTAATCCCTAGTCTGTTCAAGTGACAAGCAAGTCTTGGTCTTCTCCTATGTTAAATTATGCGAAAGGGACGACGAATGGAGATAGCTTGAATGTGATACATGCACACATGGGTAAAGTCAGTCAAAATCTCACCAGATAAATGGAAATATACTCTTTTTCTTTTCGTGGCCTCAAACCCTAACATCATAAGCGGGAATTGAGCGCCATCTCATCTTAAATCGTACAAATCAAAGAAAAATGATTCTATCGTGTATGTGTCGCTACCTTTGTGGTCCAATGTTTAGATTTTTTCGAGCCCGTGTATTGGTAAAGACCAAGCACTTCATGAGGAAGCCTATTGAACTCGATCACCAGAGACGTGAGGTCTACGCCATTTTGACAAGCAAGTCTTGGTCTTCTCTCAACTGTTCAGGTGACATGCAAGTCTTGGTCTCCTCTCATCTAATAAGGGAGATATAAAGATCTTTAATAAGTTAACATGAGCCTGAATTGTGTGGACCTAGTTGAGCCTTACTCGTGAATAGCGCCAAAATCTCTTCTTTAACCCTTATACATAGAAATAACATCACATAAGAAGCGATAACAGAATACGATTCAGAAGGCGATAGAGAGAAATACTTGAGTTTAAGATCGTTATTATTCTATATCAGGAACGATGATATTCAAATCGGATGTACAAAACCCTTTCTTTTTCCATTGTAGTGTTTTAGATTCTAGCTATGATCGATATTAGGGCACTGTTTTTTCGTGGCTTGTAGCTATCTCCAGAGTCGAGATGCCGCGGCCTCGAATAGAGGTCCCGACCTCGAGATACCAATTTGAAATCCTTGGGAGCATCGTCCGATAATTTCTCATGCGCGGCGTATAAGCAGTTCGAGAGTCGTCCATCGCTCGCTCTCGTAGTCATTGCCTAACCTCGAATCGTGTTTCACAACTTTGTGTTGAAAGGCGATCGAAAGGGACTGTGGGAAAGAGAGAGAGAGAGACAGACATGAAGAGACTTGTGGGACAATGATGGTGATCACTGCAAGTCGCACCCATCCACCTCCTTCATGCTCGCGTCTCCCTCAGCCCTCTGTTTCCCACACGTGGGCCTCTCTTCTCCTTTAGCATATCTTTTTTCCTTTAACAGACTAGAATATTGTCCGCCATGGACCCTCGCGATCGTGGACCGAAGTCACAAACCACCATGGACGACCTAAGGCGACCTCAATCGAGGTCAGCCATGGCGTCACTGCAGTCCGTGACCTCGACTGGAGGTCACGTGCTATCCATGCCCAACATGGACCTCCATCGAAATCACAGGCGGCCATGGATGACCTGGATCTAGAGGTCGTCAAATGGCCCGAAGGACTCAACAGGTCATCCGTGGCAGAGGTGTTGTAATATAACGTATGAGTTAATTGGAATTAAATCAATGAGAAATCACTGGAGAAATAAACGGAGAAAAATAAATAATATTATAGATTCCGTGGTTCGGTTCAAATATCTAAACTTATTTCACGGAGAGCCGATGGGAAATAATCCATTAATCAATCGAAGAATTACAAAATTACAATCGTTCGCACCATTACATCCATATCCACGACGTTTGCTTCCACGTAATTGGTCCAACGTCGCGACCAATTCTCGAATAAGTAGCATGTGTGCGCGCATCAACAGTAGCCAAACTCATGCGATGTCAAACTCGAAATATAATTTTAATAGGAAGAAGGTGCTCTGGCATCTTGCTGTAACTTGGTGCTCACGCACATCGACAATAGGGCTCCATGTGAGCACACGATGGATGAAGGGTGGAGACACGAAGGCCGGCGACAGACGCCCATGGGCTTGGCAACTATGGGCACCGGGACGTGAGGCTTCCACAAAAGCCGCCGTAGGAATGTAGGTTTCGGGATTGCATTTTCAGAAATGACGTGATACGTCCGTAAATACGCTTACAAGAATAATAAAGATGTACAGTGATATTAACAAAAAGGAAAAATATCAAGATGCGATTTTTTTATTAGATTGGAATGCTCTAGGATTTTCATTTTTTACGTGGTCGGAAAATGCTCTTCCTCTAACTCGAGAAGAAAGGGATAAAGCCATGTTCTCGTTTTCCACGGTCATTGATTCCCAGCCTTTCAAAATTCTCAAAGATGATGATGCACCAACGAACGATCTGCGGACCGGGGGCCACTGGGCTTGGGCACGTCACCAGCAGTTCAAAAAATAAAGAAATCCTTAGCCAAGATAAAAACGTCGACCAAAGTGGGAACCGGCGTGGCGCACCTAGGCCGAAATCGAAAGATATAGTATAAAGCGAAGGTCAATTCTCCACGTGTATTTCTCGAAGTGGCATATTCCACGTGGCGAATATTCAACCAATTCTTTTTTCCATTCAATTCAACCACGTTTTCTAACACCCTCGCCTTTGCAAAATATCCCCTCGTGCCATATTTCTTCACACCCCCGCGCCATTATAATACACTCTCCTCTCTCGAGTCTCGCCGCGGACGCCTTCCATCAAGACGCTAAAACCGTGCATGCATGGCTGCTTCATCTCCATCTTCGGCTTCGGCTTCAGCTTCGGGTGCCCCTTGCCAGAGAGAGGCGCATTCCCTGCCGCCGCCGCAGAAGCGGAAGGCTGGTCGCAAGAAGTTCCAGGAGACGCGCCACCCGGTCTACAAGGGAGTGAGGCAGAGGAACGGCAAGTGGGTGTGTGAGATCCGTCAGCCCGACAGTGCACGGACCCGCCTCTGGGTCGGCACCTTCGCGAGCCCCGAGATGGCGGCCAGGGCTTACGACGTGGCGGCCGTTGCCCTGAGAGGGGAGTCCGCCTCGCTCAACTTCCCTGAGCTGAACGCGCACGGCGAAGGAGGAGGCTCTTCTTCCGCGTCATCATCGCCTTCTTCTTCTTCTTCTTCTTCTTCTTCGTCTGTGGTGAGGCTGGGGTTGGAGGAGAAGAATGTCGGAGAGAGTGATGGGTCGGTTCGAGGACGGCGTCGTTCGTGGATGAGGAAGAGTTGTTCAACATGCCTGGATTGTTAGACAGCATGGCCGAAGGGTTGATGCTCGCTCCACCTGCGACGGTGAGTGGGTTCGATTGGGACAGTGTGGACGACGTCGTCGACCTCACTCTTTGGGAGTGAGTGATCTTGTGCATATCCACAGAATCCATTTTGAAGAACCGATTGGTGATTCTTTAGTTAACTTTTTCGCTTATGGCTTTCAAAGGGCTGCCAGGAGCAGGAAGTGATGTTTTCTTTAGAGGTTGTGTTTTCTCTTACCATCCCCTCTCTCAAATTTTTGAATTTTGTCATATTTTCTTCCATCCTTGGACAGCAGATACTTTCTTCTGGATTGTGGGTTGCGTGCATGGACATCACCCACGTTGGTATTTAGCTAAGTTTGCGTATATATAATAGACATAACTCATCTATAACGATCTGGATGTGTGATCATAGAAAATTTCACCGATTGGATATGAAGGAAGATATAGCCCTTTTAAAGGATTAGGGAATGCATAATTCTAGACAACAGGCAAACTTAGCGCAAAAAAAGAAAGAAAGAAAGAAAGAAATTTAATTCTAATCCAAGCCGTCTCAACTAAATGTGGCAAATGAGTGAGTTGGTTTGAGTTTGGGTGAGTCATAAATGGATTCGACCCAAATCTACCCATTTAACCCATGTTGGCCTTGATCGAAGGTCTCTCGGGGGTGTTTATTAGGGATAATCGGTCCGGTTCCCAATTTGCCAGAATTGAGACCCAGACCGGACTGGACCAACAGGTTTGATCTGATTTCCGAACGGTTTTATTGGACCGATAACATGACAAAAAAAAAAAACATGCACCATAATTTCCTACTCATTGATTATTCTCTTTTCACATTTGTGCAAAAACTATTTCCTTCACTTTATACACATCCACAAGAGTGTTCCATTTTACTAATAGAAAAGACAAGAGGTTTGCAAAGTGAAGCAAGGACTAAACAAGTAAACATTAGGGTTACTTTATAAAAAAAAATCAACTGGTCTGGTCTGGACATATGTCCTTGGAATCGGGAACTGGACCGCCTGATCGTTGGTTTCAATTTTAAGAATTGGGGACCAGACCAGACCCCTCTAAAATTGGGAACTGGACCATCGATCTCGATTCAGTCCGGGCGGTCCCGATCCGATCTATTTGATTTGCTCACCCTTAGTGTCTAGGGAGATCAGATGGGTGGTGCATGATAGCTTCAAATGTTAATTGTTGTTGTTGCCGCTCTGCCGTCGCTGGTTCAATCGCGATCACATCTCTCCATTGTTTAATTGCTTGAACCGAGCGTGGGGATTGAAGGTGACGGTGGCTTTGAAAGCAAGGGTGACAAATGGGTTGAAATATTATACCTATGACCCACTATAAAACAGCATTTTGTTTGGGATTTTCTTTTTAAAATCAATTTATGACCCATTTCTTCATTTAAGGTAACTCATAGATGACCCACTTTCATAATTGGGGATTACACGTATGGTAACGTTTCTGTTCCCGGAATAACTTTTGGAATAGAAACACTTTTTTATGTTTCTGTTCTCGGCAACGATTTTTGGGAACAGAAACGCATTTGGTAACTGCATAAAGTTTTTGTACTCGGAAAAAAAAGAACAAAAACGCATTTATTAACTGCAAAAAAAAATTATATTCCTAATTTTTCCATTTAATTCTATTCCTAATTTTTTCAATATGGATGAGATCAACAATAAAAAAAATGAAAGAGAAGTCAAATTAGGATTGAGCAATGAGAACATGAAATACGTCTTCCACAGATAGGAAAAATTACAATTATGAGTCATACATAAATGATTCCAAGTAGATAAACATATAATTACATAATTGAATGCAAATACTGTTTGATAAACTGTAATTGAAAAGTATATTGGGATACAACTTTGACGTAAATGCCGTTTAATAAAAAATACCCTTTGTAAATGATTCAATTTCTCAATTAATTTTTATTATTTAGAATATATTTTTATTTTTTTATTTTTAATAATTTTATTTTTAATTATTTATTTTTGGAAAAATTATTATTATTATTATTATTTTTTGAAAAAATTTATTTTTTTATTTTATTTATTTATTTTTTTTTGAAAAATTATTTTTTATTTTTATTATTTATTTTTTTGAAAAAAATTATTTTTTATTATTTATTTTTTCGAAAAATTAATTTTATTATTTATTTTTTCGAAAAAATTATTTTTTTATATTTTTATTTTTAATTAATTATTATTATTATTATTATTATTATTATTATTATTATTATTATTATTATTTCGAAAAAAATTATTTTTTATTTTAAATTATTTTTTTGATTATTTATTTTAATTATTTTGATTTTTAATCTTTTTTATTTTTTATTTTTCAAAAAATTATTTTTTTATTCTTTAATTATTTTGATTTTTGATTTTTATTATTTCGAAAAAATTATTTTTCATTTTTAATCATTTTATTTTAAATTAAATTATTTGATTATTTATTTTTATTATTTCGATTTTTAATATTTCTTATTTTTTATTTTTTGATTTTTTTATTTTAATTATTCTATTCTTTAATTACTTTCAAGAAAGTGTTCCCAATTATTTCTAAAAAATGTTCCAAAAGTGTTTCTAAAAAGTGTTCCAGGAACAAAGAAACAAGTTTTTTTTGTTTATTATTTCTGTTCCAAAAGTGTTTTTGTTTATCAAAAGTGTTCTTGGAACACTTTTGGATCATTTTTTTACCATACGCGTTTCTGTTCCCAAAGTATTCCGAGAACACTTTGGAAACAGAAATACTTTTTCTGGAGCGTTACCATACGCACCCTTAATCTCAACCGACTTCTATGGCCATATCTTTACGTGTGTATGTGTGTGGCATAAGTGACCACGAATGAGGTCAGATTGGAGGTTGCTTGAGGTTATAATAATGTCACTTGAGGTAGTATAGAGGTCGCAACCTCCATTGAGAGAGAGAGAGAGGGGGGGGAGAGAGAGAGAGAATGTAGAGATGGCAAATGGATGGGTTGAATTTAGGTGGGTCATAAACAGGTTCAATCCAAATCCATCCATTTAATTACATTGACCTATTTGCTTTTTAAGCAATTTAGATGATCCATACCTAGCCCAGTCCAAACCTAACCACAGAACTTTCGTATATTTAACTAATGCTAAGAGAAGTGTAGACAGTAGACTGTACAAAATGTCTCTTCATACCTGGTGAAGCTGCCCTTGTAACATTATAAATCGCTACTTGTAGTTCTGTTGTTCGCACTCTTATAGCTATATATTACGTTCAAAAGTGAGCGGCAATTTTTTTCTTTTTTGAAATTGAGCAGCAGTTTCATGTGCCCAGTCCTATAAAATGTTATGGTTTATGTAGAGTTCAAACCATGTAATGATTGGAAATGAAATTAAAACCTCTTGACAAGATTTCAAAGGTTTGCATAGGTTGCTTGCAATGTCATCTTTCAACTGGCCAGAGTTCTAAAACCTGATGGTTTCATACGCACGTCAAACCACATAACAATTGTTATACATAGTCGGCACAATTGCTATTCTGATGCTTGTCTGGCCATTTTTTTGCTTATAATCTGCAGTTGTTATGCGGCGGAGGTTTTCCTAGCCCTAGAATATCTCCACATGCTAGCTGTCAAGCAAGTAGGTGAATTAAACTTCACTAAAGGTTAAAGAAACGAACGAAAAAAAGAAGAAGCACCCTCATGCTTCTCAGGTTGACGCTGGGATAGGTACAAAATCGATCCGTTCTAATCTGGTTTCAGGGTCAACAAGGTCGATTCTCGGTATTGCAAATTGAGAGCCGACACTGATAGGGCAACCAAGTTTTAAGGTGGGAATAGACTCATTTTAGAATTGATCACCCATAATTTATTATATTTATGTTTATGTACAAACATATGAAAGTGACAAAGTACTCCCACTGAAGATAAGATAAATCGGAGACGTAATCATAGCTTAATTTAGGAGGGCAAATGTAAATGTCAAACTTATGCACTTCAAATGACTGACAAATGGGATGGCTGACATGCATCATATTTCTTTCCTTTTCTTTTCTCTTTCATTTTTTCCCAAGCAAAACACCATGACTGAAGGTCCTAGCACGCCCTCGTCGAGGGATCGTCTTCCGTCACCACCGCTCGCCCTCGCGCCATTCTGAAGCACCTCCCTGCTAGCCCCCCACCCCCCTCTCTCTCTCTCTCTCACACACACACACACACACACTAATCAAGGTCGCTATTGGAACGACAGCAAGCAATTGCATTGGGAGCGGAGAGCGGTAGGGGTGGCTGAGTGGGAGATGAGAGAGATTGGGGTTTAGGAATTTACTTGATGGGTGTGTGATTTTTCAGACTATATAAAGTAGGGATGATTGGTTTTAGAATGGATCAATTCTCACCGTGGAATTGAGAACCGGCCACGAAGAACTGGTTCCACAAACTGGGAACCAGGAATTGCATTAGGGAACAAGACCACCTGTTCATTCCGATTCTCGAGTGGGTCCATAAAATTGGTCATTGCACAACCTCTCTGCTAATCTTCACCATGTGTGTATGACACCCCCTCGTTGCCTTCCTTCGCCTCCTGTGCACCGCCATCATCTCCGCCCACAAGATCACTGAGATCCTCGAGGGCTTCCCCGAGTACTCGTTCTTCAACTCCTACCTCAGCCAGACCAAGCTGGCCAACAAGATCATCAGCTACGAGACCATCACCATTCTCGCCCTTGGCAAAGGTACCATGTCCACCCTTGTCGACAACATCCCCTCTCCGTCATCAATAACGAGCTCGCTATTTACGTCGTCCTCAACTACTTCGACCCCCAGAAGCTCCACTACTCTGTATCAGGCCAATGGGAATTCGCCATCTCCTGAGCGGTAAGTGAGGTTGCGACTTTCGAGAGCCGAGAACGAGTTGCGAGAGAGACTAAAGTGAGACTGCAACAGAGAGTAAGCTGTGAGAGAGATCGATCGATCGAGAGAGAGATATGATAGGAATTATGATTTTTTGAGAGAGAGCATGAGGACTGAGGAGAGCGAGAACTGGAATTAGGATTTTTTTGGGTGGTTCCACACTTGAAAGCGAGACCGGATAACTAATCGGTTTGATTTATTGGAATCGGTAACCATTCAGAACTAGTCGGTTCGGTCTGATTCGACCGATGCCTGATCTGATCCAGTTCTTTTGCGCATCCTAATGTAAATGCATTTTTCGTAAAGTCTAGCCTCTTCGGGGGGACGTGAATTGCGAACTGATCTAAGCCCACAATTGGGCTGTTAAGATGGCTTTTGTGTAAAAGGATCTCGCTCACTTTCTGAATCGGTGCATAAGAAAACACTCGAATTCTAAGCCCGGATCAAATCAGCCCATGCGTAGACTGTGGAGCACCTTCGAAGCCTTTTGCAAACCCATGCGATTGAGATCAAACTTCGTGCAGCGGATCGAGCCCGTCCGGGAATTTTCGCTCCTCCAGCGAGTCCACTGTCATTTGGATTCTCATTTGGACTTCCAACATTGCAAGGGCAGACCAAGGGCCTGTTTGATGAAATTGGAAAACAAATGCCGTAACGATTTAAGCATCGGCTAATTAAACACTAGACCTTTTCCAGTTGTCTGTTAATAGATGAAATATTTATCCGTTTCTTGCCGACCAATGAAGTTTACTGGTAGGTCCTGACAAGACAACAGCAGCCAGTAAGATTTTTCTTTCCATAAAATATTTTTCTCGCTCAACCAATTAAGTAAGCCCTCCCCTTACTGTTGCATCGAGTGATGGTTTGACTTTGAACGAACAACCAAGTTGTTATTTGACTTTAAACAAACAATTAACTGTATGACGTCCTGCAACTATTATTACCAACGAGCATATAACCCTGTTTGATAAAGAGATTGGGAGACGGATAAGCAAGTAATATTATAGATGCGGAGTTCGACTCCCTCGCTCTCTGTAAAATGAAAAAGTAAAAGTTAAAGTGATAAGAGATAAAGATAGGATAGATCACCAAAAAAAAAAAATTGTATGATCTCTTGCCCTCTAACTTTCTATATCAACAAACGACTGCCGATCGAAGACCGCGTTAAGACAGAAAGATTGGAAAAGTCACAAGGAATAAATCGAGTGAAAAAGGTTCAGATACAGGTTGAACTAAAAAGTAAAAAGACCATCTTGCAAATTATCTCGCTGATAAATTTGGACGTCGTGCCTCTGTCGAACACAAGAAATTTCACACGATTTTCAGTGACAACACCTGCCAGTCAACAACCGACCCCAGCCCACGTCCACTTTAGTTTTCCTTTTTGATCTATTCTCAATTCACGTACGCAATTATTTCACAGTTGGATCAACTGGTGCTTCCTTAGATTATCAACAACGTCACGATGCTTTCAAGGGTTCGGATCAGCTCGTCGCTTCTCTCTTATCGGATGGACGGTCCGTGATTTTTCAAATAACGCGTGTCTATCTGATCTTTCAAAGTTTCTTTCTTTTAAAGAAAGAAGAGATGAAATCCGGGGACGATTTTGACCCCCATTTATGATTTTTCCATTCCAGCTCATCTTCCTTCCCCGACGGGCAATCTCAACCCTCTTTGTCTTCCCGGGTCGCAATTCGACAGAGTAGTCGTCGTCGGCGGTTTGTTTCTGTCTGGGTCTTTCATGGGTAGCGATTCCGTCGAACCGCAACAAGATGAGCACAGGATCAAGGGTCTGGGAGGCCAACAAGGACCGACTGGAATCGATCCACCGCGTATCTCCGAACCCACGAAGCTGCTGAGCAGAGCAGCCGGGAAGGCCGACTGCTGCATCTTCCGGGTCCCGCATAGCCTGGTCGAGATCAACGGCCGGGCGTACGAGCCCCACATCGTCTCGATCGGCCCGTACCACCGCGGCGAGCCCCACCTCCGGATGATCGAGGAGCACAAGTGGCGGTACCTCGGGGCGGTGCTGGATCGCACCCGGCCCACTGGCCTCGGCTCGAGGACTACATGCGGGCCGTGGAGCCCCTGGTCGGGAGTCCCGCGAGTGCTACTCCGAGGCCGTGCCCCTCGACGACGACGAGTTCATCGAGATGATGGTGGTCGACGCCTTCTTCATGATCGAGCTGTTCCGCAAGGCCAGCCGGCTTGTCCCACACGAGCGGGACGATCCGCTCTTCACGATGGCCTGGATTCTGCCCTTCTTCTATCGGGACTTCCTCAGGCTCGAGAACCAGATCCCCTACTCCGTGCTTGAGCTCTTGTTCGAGATGTCGATGGTGTCCGCCAAGGAATCGGAACGGTCGCTGGCCGAGCTCGCGCTCGAGTTCTTCAACAACATCATGCAGAGGCCGAACAAGGTGATTGCGGCGTGCCGCGATCTTAAGGGGAGGCACCTGCTGGACCTGGTACGGTCAAGCTTCATCCCGAGAGACCGGGATGAGCTGGTGGAGCCGCGGCGGGGGACGAGGGTCCCAACCCACGTGATCCACTGCGTGTCGAAGCTCCGCCGCGCCGGGATCAAGCTGCATCCCGGCGGGGAGGAGGGGGAGAGCTTCCTGGTGGTGAGGTTCAGGGGCGGGGTGCTGGAGATGCCGACGATCACGATCGACGACTTCATGAGCTCGTTCCTGCTCAATTGCGTGGCTTATGAGCAGTGCCACCACAGCTCGTCCAAGCACATCACCACCTACGCCACCCTCCTCGACTGCCTCGTCAACACGCACAAGGACGTCGGGTACCTCTCCGACCGCGGCATCCTGGAGAACTACTTCGGGACCGACGGCGAGGTCGCGCGGTTCATCAACGACCTCGGCAAGGACGTGGCGTTCGACATCGAGCTGTGTTACCTGGCCGGGGTGTTCAACCGCGTGCACGAGTACTACCGCAACAGCTGGAACGTTTATTGGGCGAGCTTCAAGTACACGTACTTCGACACGCCATGGTCGTTCATCTCGGCCCTCGCCGCCTTCGTCCTGTTGCTGCTGACGATGGCGCAGACCTACTTCACCGTCGTCGGCTATCTCCGCCCTCCTGGCTGATGGAGAAGTTTTGATTGAATTGCATTTTTTTTTTTTTTTGGGTACAGGAATCACGGCTGCTTGCGGAGACGAGGCATTTATTTTTAGTTAATTACGGATTCATCTTCAAATTGGCTATACATGTTCAATGTCCTTGTCACTTTGTAATGTCCACATTTTGTTGTATCTTCCAATCTTAAAACACCTATCCACCCTTCTTTTTTTTTTTTTTTAGGGTCGAAACCTATTTGCCCGTCGACGTGCCCGATATCTGCAATCAAAGAGTGACATTTAATGATGAGGACAGCTTCAACGTGCCCTTAAAGTTTTTGCCCATATCCTTTATTCTTATGAAAGACCTCCCTTCTTTGGAGTTCTTTCAGATATTCGGAATACCAATAACAAATTGATGGAGAATTCGAACGGCTCGATTGAAAGTCCCCTATGACTAGGAAGGCTGTCTGGTCCTGCTCGGAAGTAGATTTCCACTGATCTCGAGTCAGAATTATCTTGTGAGTTCGATGAGATGAGATCTTAGTATGTTCTCCACTTGCAACACGGTGGATCCTGCGGATCGGAAATTGTTTGAGGTATGAAAGGTTAATGGTGTTTGGGGACTAAAAGGCAATTCCTTTGAAAGGCCAAAAGTGGATCGTGTCCGCGAGATGGCATCCTTTTCTCATATTTTGGTTGATCTTTATCATGGAGTGATTGATGTAACTTGAAATCTAATACAAAAGTAAGGATGGCAATTGTAAATTTGAAATGTCGAGAGTATAGATAGATCAAAATCGAGGATGATATTAATAATATTTCCTTTTTAGAGCATGATAAGCTTCGGAACATGAAGTCTATCATTTTTTCCCCTCTTCATGCCTTTTTTTTTTTTGGGTTTTATACTCTTTTTTTTTTTGTCCTTTTGGGGAGGATGGGAAGAATTCTTAAATAATTGTGCTTCATGTGAGTCTAATCTAATGCATTTAAGCCCTTGATAATGAAGAATCTCATGTGAAACATACATGGTCTAAGAGTTGAAATGCACTGAGATAATTTATTTGTGTTCTAGGAGCGTTGAAATGCACTGATGACAGAACGTAAATGTGGACCTTTGGGAGCCAAGTGGGCTCCAGCACTATGACGTAATAAGACGATGTGGGATGCTATTATCTTATATCTTATTATATTAACGTAGGCTTAAGTATATTATAACTGCCAAAACTTATGAATGGTACTCACTCTAATTTCAAAACCTTCAAAACGATCACTTAAGTGCCAAAATTTTTAAAAAACGCTTACTTCAGTGCCACCTTCGGTGGGCCACGTCAGCTCAGATATTAATAAAAAATAGGTCGCGTTAGATTTCTGGCGAGTCATGTTAGCTCACTCAGAATTGACACTGAAGTGGGCATTTTTCAAAAACTTCAGCACTTAAGTGATTGTTTTGAAAGATTTGGTATTAAAATGAGCGTCGTACACAAGTTTTGGTACTTGTAGTGTATTTTAGCCTAAATGTAATACTAGGATGTTCGGATTTATATAAGATTTGACTAATACCTATCGCTTATCTCATTGCTCCTTAGTAAACAACATTTACACGAAAAATTAACTAAGTTATTATAATTGACATAATGTTGATTCAAACAAACATATGATTTTGGATCTGTTGAGGTATGGCTATGGAAGAGTTGTTGATCACAAGAATCCTTGTCGATGGCCATACTTATCGATGACCATGATCAAGCTATAGAGACATGCTAGCGGCTGGTTGATGATTGTCATAGAAAAGCAGATTAAATGTCCAAAATGGAAATGTACTGATTGAAAGTATTGATAACGGGATGAGAGATCAGCAGGAAATTAACCATTTTGGATGATAAATGGGCACGAAGCTCAGGTACGGTGGCATTTGAATTTGAAAGTGAATAAGTGGATGCAACATGGCAGATTGTGATCGAAGTGTGAATAACGACCTGGGTATAAGTTACCAGATGAACCCACAGGGTCAGGACGCAATTTTGGAGGACTGTTGAGACGCAAGCATGAAGTTGAGGATTGTGGAGACGTGGAGCCTTGTGAAAGTGCAGTTGGAACCACTCAAGAACTATTTGTAAGCAATCATGGCGTAAACAAAGCACCACAAATACTAGTGAATCATGGAGCCCCCCCTCCTCCTCCGCGGAAACACGACGAACTTGTTATCTTTAATTCTTATACTGGAGCCGTAATTTTCAGAAATCTCATCATCCATTAAATCCCAGCATGTATCTTAGTTGTGGCTGAACCTATTCTCAAGATGTCGAGAATATGCATGAGAGATTTCAGTTAAACACGATCTTTAAATTGTTTCGAGTTGATGGATTATTGAGTAGACGTCAATAATCTTGTTGAGATCAATGTGTTCGCAATCTCGCCATTAAGCTTTAGATGTTTGATGGGGATAATGGATCACAAGTGATCGGACATTAGATATCTAAGTTGGAGCACAGATGTTCATATCGAACAAATTCAATTGAATTCACTGAAAAGACACACAATGAATGATTAACAAGCATGGAAGCTTTGCACGGGATCAACATCTAATCGTTCGTACTTTGATCAAGTGTAAAGATCCTTAGACCTGAGGCACGATATGACTTATATGTCGGGTGGCTGTGGTTCAAAAGTACGCATATTGTCGGGTTTCGATTTGCCTTTGTACTTGATGGTCATAGTTCATTCATATACAAAGTCACAGGTGTGTGCGGTAGTGGGATTTGTCTCTTTGTTTAAATACGAGGTTGATATCCTATGCTATTTATTCATGACGGTGCATGGAAAATCCTCGGCCAGGGTTGACGAAAATGTCTTGTATATATGTACGTCAGATAGAGTGGTCCATATGATCGAATTGAGAGCTTGATTGCAATCCATGACCTTTGCTCGATCGGGACATGGTAAGGCAGAAGGATCAAATTGCACTGTAGCTAAAGCTGATAGATTCATTATGTTCTTGTAACATTCACACTATCTAGATAGTAATGATATTGTTAGATATCGTTCATGGCTTGTGAGACCAAAATATTGATTAGGGAGAGTCAATCCTCTTGGTCATACTAATTAGTTAGTATACGTCATACTGCCAGCTTAGTGGTGAACTTAAGGATGTTACACACCATAACCAATGTGTGACGACTTTAAAATGGAAGATGGAATTGCGAAGGCATTTGCAATTATGATCATCGAGATAGCCAAGAGAAATTAGATCAAATGGGATTTGATTCTAATTTCTAAATCACGAATGGATAAACATGCGATGCAAGCGCAACCTCAGCATAATATCATACTGGCGTGACATTTGTAGGAATCATGAGATGATAAGAGATAAGATTTCTTATCTAATAAAAATCAAAAGATAAGTTTGTTATCCGTTAGATGAAATAAGAAAAGGAGAAGATAACGTGAGATGAATAGCGGAACGGCACGGGGCAAGGCCAAGCTGGTGGTGGCACCGCCTTTGACTTGATCAAAGGCGATGGTGTGACATTCCGAAATTCGGACATTTATAAGATAAATAATATTGGATTTTCAAGGTTTAAAGGACAATAGTTGGACGCGATTGTATTTAGCTTGAAAAAGGATTTGGAAAATCCTGAGGCGTCGGACAGAGAAAATCGAGCCGTGAATTGAAGTGTCGATACCATTCGTGCCCAAGCTTACCCTGAATGCAATTGCTTCGATAGCCTGAACCAAATGTCCAACCATACCAAAAATTTCAAATGATCAAAATGCCCCTCGATATTATTCATATAAGTCAGATATCATTAATATTGACATGATCATGGGCCCCGTTTCATTAATGCATATCAACTCAAGGTCAATCCATCAAGTCAAGTCAACCACTCTTCAATCACCATTACACCCCACTATATCACTATTCATGAATACTCCAAGGCTTCTAAGGAAGCTTCATCCAATCAAAGGCCAAGACTCCCTCTTCACTTTTCACTCTCACTCTCTCGGCTCCCTCTCTCCATCATTTCCTCTTCATTTTCGTGCACAACTTCCCATCCTGAGTTCCCTCTCTTTCTCGATTTTCTACGCACGTCCGGAAGAAATCGCTCGTTTGAGCTCATCCAGAGGGCGAATCGAGCTCAATTTTCTTCTACGCGACCATAAGATCGAGGGATAGTCAAATATGAAGGTTGATTATAAAAAAAACCTATGGATTTTCGTGATTTTGGGCAGAATAGAAGCTGGTTAGTGGAGACCCGCAGTTCGTTTGGCGCGATTTGGACATCGTTCCTCTTCATATGTGTTCCTAAGACAAGTAACTCTTCTACCTTGACTACTAGCTTTTTCAATTTTATTCATTGGAGTGATTTGTGTCTTTTTGAGAATAGATATGAATTAGAAGAGTTTTGGTGTATGGAAGGGTGAACGCTATATACGATCGATTCATTGCTTGCGTTAGTACCTTTGGACTATGGATAGTTGAAATATGTGATTAGATTGTTTGGACTGCAGTTGATTTGGGTTGAATTGAATTTAGGACCCATAAGTGGGTATTTCGGCCATGAGCTTAAGATGGAAGGAGGTTCAATTGCCTCGTTTGTTCTGTTTAATTGGTCTTGGTCACGCGAGTATATTGCTGTGGCCCCGGAGTACCAGAAATTTCGGACAAAGTACTTGGCTTGTTGTCAATAAGAATGTGAGATAAGGATTGAGCCAAGGTGGAGGTCTTCTATGGATCTTGGGAGGGTGATTGTTGAAGTTTGGTAGTTTAAATGTCGACTCCAAGATGGTCCTGACTAACTGAGACCTTTATGGGTGTGCTTTTGATTTGGGTTGGTGGTGCAAGCTGCTTTCCGTCAATAGTAGTTGATGCTTGCTTTGATGTCGTCGTTGTTATTTTGATGGTTTTGTTTGACTGTTTTGCTCGGATGAATGGTGGATTGGAGGGTTTAGTTGTTTGGCTAGAAGTTTTACCTGTTGAGCCATGTTAGCTCACCCTTGTTTGGGGTTTATCTTTTCAGATACTCAGGTAAGGAGTGGGACTGAGCCTTGAAGACGTGGTAAATGCAAAGCTCATGGATTGTGCCGATAGGATGAAAGTAGTCGTCGTAGTTATTAATGTTTGAACTTTTATAAAGAACCTTCCAAAGGGTATACGTATATGTATAAATCCATTATTTCCTAAGTCTATTACTTGTTGATTTCGTGTGTTTTAACAGGATTATAAACCTATAAGTAAAATCAAACCTTTAAGCGTTGTGCCTACCGTATGTTCTCTATGCACTTGTTTTATGTTTAGTGTTTCGCATGTGCCATCTATAACTCTAAAGATTAAGAAGAGAACGAGTATTGAGTAACCTTTGAGGTAGCGTTTTGAAGCGCTATAAGTGGACTAGCCACCGCCCAAATTGCCCTTGAGAAAGGCAGTTTTAGGGATTTTCTCTAACCCAAATAAATAGGGGTTGAGGGCTAAGGTTTAAATGACTTTTCCCAAAAGTTTCCTAGCTTGTTCCCTCTTGTTTTTTAAGTGAGTTTCATGTGTCTTTCTTTTGTGCACATGTAAGAACTGTTCACGCACAAAATGCTTGAGGTTCGTGGGACGTTCGTGATTGAAATTCAAGCCTGGGCCTCGTCTTCTCAAGCATCACTAGCACGATCGAGGGGTGACAGTCCAAGAGCTTTGTCTTCCCTCGACTTGTGATTGGTGGTGTCTCAAAACTAGAGGCTTGACGTTTGTGGAGCTTAAGAACATAACGAATCAAGTCGGCTTAGGCACATTTCTTGAGGTAAGCTTGAACTTTATTGATGTATGATTTAATTTTTCGAATGAAATGCATGGATAGTCCTAAGAAAGATCCATGTATGGGTTATGTATTTATTCCGCTGCACTGCTCTATTTTTGATGAAAAAGTTTCGTTATTGCCATACGATCCCAACATTTTAAACCTGTTTCCCAAGTTTACAAGAATCACACGAGTTAGTTTTCTTGTATCTAACATCTAGGAGTCCGCTTACAAGTTTTTTTTTTTTTGAGAACTTTGAGATCTACTTGTAGCTAATGTGTCCCAACTTTCTATGCCAAGTTTGAGTCATTTTGGATGGATACTAGACATTGGATATCCTCAGATGATATATCTAGCGTTTCTATGTCTTGTCATATGAAGGACTGCTTTTTGTCCATGCTGATTCTTGAACACTTATTTTCCACAAAAAAGATTTTGTATCCAATATCACAGGATTGACTAACATTTATGAGATTGAAAATTCAAACTCTTAACTAGAGACACATTGTTGATCAAGAGGTTGCCAATTTTCATAGTTCCTTTGCCTACAATCTTTCCTTTATTGTTGCCACGAAAGGAAACACATCATCCATCAAATTTTTAAAGCTTTATGAATATTTTTGAATCCTCAGTCATATATCTCGAACAATCACTATCAAGCTACTATTTATTTTTTCTTCAAGTTGGTACCTGGAAGCGTTAAAAGCATTCAATCTTTCTTTGGTACCCAAGTATGTTTAGATCCTTTTGGGTTGGGGGATTTTTTATATCTCAAAATTTCTCTTGTATTCCTCTAGATATTAGGACAATAATTGATAGAGTGATTAGGATTACCACAATTCGAGTATTTACAAAGATTATGTCCCTAAGATCTTATAAACTATTTTGAAAATGAGATTTATGAGCACTTTTTGAAGGTCTTCTCTTGAGTCTTCTTTCACCTTAGGAGAATCATTTTTCAAATCACTTTCTTTTTGAAAACCAAGCCCATACTTATTATAGTATGGAACTTTTATAGAAAGAATACGCTCTAAAGCTTTTGAGCTCGAGGAAAATTTCTTATTGAAATCTGAAATTTTCAAAGAAACATTTTATTTTTTTTTTAAGAAATGTTTTCCTTGATTTGCGAAAACTTATTTTGAAGAAAATTTATTTTATCCTTTTGAAAAGCATCATTTTGTTTTAAAGAAGAGACTTCCTTTTTTAATTTGAAAATCCTTTTAAGAGCAGTCTTATAATCTGAACACAATTCCTCAATATATTCAAACACCTCATAAGGATTTTCAAAATGATTTATCTCAGATTCATTCTCAGAGTTTGAGTTAGCCATCAAACATATGTTGCATATTCCTCACCATTTTTACATTATGTATCGCTCTAGGTTTCAGTCTTCAGAGCTTTCTTGATTTTCATCCCTTCCTTTCTTCTTTAAGAGAGGACAGTTGGGCTTGATGTGCCTTTTTTTTGCTCGAAATAAATTATGTCTCTGTTGTCTTCTTGGGTCTCATATGATCTCCTCTCATCATATCGTCTGAGATCACTTTTTCCGTTGAAGTTTTTGCTCCTTTTTAGCCATTCTTCTAAATCTTTTGATCATGAGTGCTAGTTCCTCATCGTCTTCATCTTCAAAATTTGAAACATCAGAATCAGCACTAGATTTTAGAGCAATAGATTTTTTTTTTTTTTTACATTTGGCATGAGCTTCTACGTTGATTCTCTCATCCTTATAGGATTGGAGTGTTCTAATGAGTTCATCCATGGTCAATGGCATGATCCTCTAAGTCTCTTGGATGGACATTTTAATGTTGTCCCAATCCTTTGTGAGACTTCTTAAAATGATTTTAGAGTTAATCGCTAGATTAATGCTTTAAAATGGTTTTAAAGTTAATGACCGTATTAATGCGTTAAATAAGTTGGGACCAAGACTAAAAAACTTGTGAGTAACAAAAAATAAACATAATCTTTTCCACAAAATAATTGCTAGCACAATTGAAGTAATGATTACTCATGAGTTCTCTCTACCGTTCGACGTGTGATTGGTGGTGTGCCTAAACAAGAGGTCCAACTTTTATAGGGTTGGAACTGAAGAGCACTTGGTTCAAGTTGTTTTGGGCATGCTACAAGGGTAATTTGATTTCCACCTTTTATTTTCTATCTACTCTTTCATTTCTATGGACTTTCAACTAAAATGCACAAATAATGCTTTGGAGATACATGTTTGGGTTTTTGCTTTTGCAGTGATTTATATTTATTTTACATATGCATGTTTCACTGATACCAACATAAGAAATATCCTATTATGCTTCTATAAAGCCTTTTAATCTACCGATTTACCCTTCTCATCTTATCAACTTTGGAAGAAGATGTTTTCTTGCAATTCTCCACTCCAAATTTCTTGACAAGCTCTTTTAGCAAATTTTTCTTCACAAATAAATGTACCATTTCTGGTTTGCTTCACTTGAAGTCCAAGGATGAAATTCAATTCCCTCATCATGCTCATCTCAAACTTATTCTGCATAGTCTTAAAAAATTCCTTGCGCAAAACATTCATCAGATGAACCATACATAATGTCATCAGCCTATATTTGAGTTAGAAGAATGTCTTTACCTTCATTCATTATGAAGAGAGTGGTGTCAATGACATTTTTGAAATCCTTTCTTAATCAGGAAATTTCTGAGCCTTTCATACCAAACACCAGGTGCTTGCTTAAGACCATACAAGGCTTTCTTAAATTGTTAAACGTTATCATCCTTTCTTGAATCTTCAAATTTAGGAGGTTGTTCCATATATACTTCTTTAGTATAGCCATTGAGGGATGCACTCTCCTTGTCCATCTCGAACAATTAAAAGTCAAAAGTCAAAGTAAAAGCAAAAGCAAGAAATAGCCTTATGGCTTCTAACCTGGCCGTAGCTACATAGGTTTCACCATAATCAATTTATTCGTCTTGTGAGTAACCTTTGACCACCAATCGTCCACTTTGTTTCGACCCATTTGGTTCCAATTACTGGATGGTTTTTAGGTCTAGGTAAAAGTTCCCATACTTTATTAGCTTTGAATTGATATAGTTATTCTTGTGTCGCTTCTATCTAGTTTTCATCTAAGAGTGCTTCATCAACCTCTATTGGTTCAATCTTTAAAAAGAGTGCCATAACGTTCATAATTTCCTTGAGAGAAGCCTGGTTTTAACACATTCTCTTAATATTTCAAGAACTTGCTCCTTTTGGGCGATTCATCTTTCTGCTTCCAATCATTTTCAAATCCTCTATTATTTGTGTCGATTTCATCTTCATTTGAAGATTCAGGATGACTTTGTGGCTCCCTAAGACTTCTTGAGTATGCAGCTTATTAAGTATCTTCATGTTTCTGAGAATCATTAGCTACCTGGTATATTCAAGTTCATCGCTTAA
>JAGVVM010003991.1:0-18877 GCA_019149425.1 Psidium friedrichsthalianum
TTTGTTCCCCTGACCCCCCGAGCCCCCTTCCTCCTTTCTCGGCCACCGCCTCGGCTGCCTCTTCCCTTATTCCTCCTGCCCTAAAGGTGAGAACATGCACACACCTCTCCCGCTTCTCCCCTCCCCCTCATACCCTCTGTCGCTCCCCCCCGCCCACGCGGCGCCCCTGAACTCCCCCTAACTGGAAGATAGCCTCAGAAACGGAACTTACCCCCCCCTTCAAAACGTGCCGCAAGTCGTCAGCCCCCCCCCCCGAATCCCCCCCCCAACACAACGACCGCTAAGCACACAAGTACCACAGATTTTCACAAACAATCTTATATGAATCTAAGCGTTTCTAACTTTTCAATCGATTTTAACATTAGTCTCGGACTTGATTGTCTCTTCAACCCCGTTAAAATTCATGTCCAAAACGGACCCTTGAAAAATTCTAGAGCCACATTAGAATTTGTTTATTCAATACTCTTAATTTAACCTTTTACAAAAAAAAATGTTTAAGACTAATTAAAAACGGTTTAAAAGATGGAAAGGACTTGATCAGACTCCACATACAAAATTGAGGAATTTGGGTGCTGTATTAAAGCCACAGCATGCAAACTAAAGTGACACTGGGAGGAACCATCTGGAGCGATTGAACAATCATTAGAGGTTACTTATACAATCTTCTTACTAGAGATCGATTTAGTCCCCAGATGTATTTTACATTGACCTCAATACTGAGAGGGGGCAATTCAGCATCTTCGAAATCGGAACACCATGAATGCACAATGTTACCATCCAAGACTACAAGAACCAATCGCAACCATCCTTCGAGGAAACACTTTCCCTCCGACCGTAATCACAACCTGGGCTGACAAAAGACTTTTATTGACACCGTCGCATGTATGAAAGGCTGAGACTTCTGGCCCTCGATTATTTCAAACATGCATGATTCAGGTCGAATTGGAGCACAAGACAGCAATATTTACATTCGAGTGTGAAACACTCCTCGAGCAGAGCGTCAAATGCACCAGATAATGTGGCTCAGTTGCCAAGGGAACATGTTTTCACCTGAAACAAAGCACGTTAAAGCATTACTGCACAGTGGAAACTTATCCATCCTTCTCATTATTTCCCAGAGCAAGATTTAACCTCATATTATCATTAGTACCAAGGAACTGATAGACACAGCAATGGAGGACAGATTTTCTTAGCTTTCCTGACAATTTGAATTATGTTAACATACAGCAAGGGGAATAACAATTTGCCTATTGAAAAAGAAAACCTTCAATCAGACTGGGGTCTCCATTTTCCAACCTTAGCATATATCTAAGACAAAGATTTGTGACTAATTCCATCAAATCTTCACGGTCGACGACAAAAATGGTAGTCGAAGGGCATTAGTTAAAGCCTCATGTAGAAGTTTTATCTACCCAAAGCCTGACATTCCATAAAATCATCCAACAAAAACGGGTGACAATCATGCAAAGAGCAAACTAAAGAGCAAAAAGGCCGGAGAGACAAAATACTCAAGGACAGGAACATTTCTGAATGGATGTTAAACTAATAGAGACGAAAACAATCTGTTGTTGAATTGTTAGTGGAATAAGATTAGATGTTCCTAGATCAGTTTTAGCAAAGCGAAGCGGGATGGAAAACTCAGAGTTTCAGTATATGATAGATATGCTAACCAGTTTCCCAAACCCACAGCCAGGTGCCAATTATAATTTTCAACGTTTTCTTGCCCAAAACATTATATCATCTAATCTTCCTCAATGCATTTCAACGGAAATTCCCAGTATATAGCGTGTTATTAGAGATACATGCAAATCAGCTCCGACCCTCATTTACATTGAAAGATTAAATATGAGAATTGACACTAAAATTAAAGCGGTGCCCAAAATTAACCAGTATGAGAGAATCGTCTTCAGCAAACTTACCAATTCCCGGAACTTAAGAAATGTAGAACATCTCCAGATATCGCCGGGTCTCACGCCCCTCTCAAGCTTTGAAACATACTTCCAGAAGCCATAAAACCCCTGCCCAGTGCATCAGGCCTCTCTGAATAGATCTTCAGGTGTACCTACAGTGTAAAAAGACGATGTAATTGAGCATCTGAAATACCGGTCTGAAACAATTACTTCAGCATGTGTCTACTAAAATTGTGACACATACCAGAATGATTTGTGATTCAGATAAACACACTTGTTCAGCAGCTACTAGTCTCTAACCTTCATAGATCCTCTGAAGCCAGCATCAGAGATTTTATTCCAGTGACTGGGGTCCTCTTTACATCGCTGAAAGAGTCTGCCAGTAGTTGTGGAAGCCTGGTCAGGATGATATGGATCAATATGAAATCCTGATACACCGTGTTCAATTATCTCTGATGGAACCCATGACACGTGGCAAATGTTGGCAGGCCACACGTCATAGCCTCACCGACCGTAAGTCCAAAGCTTCCATAGAAAGCCGGCTACAAACAGGAGGAAGAGTGTAGGAGCAAAAAGGTTTGGTCTGAATGAAGCATTGGTAAAATGCATGAGATTAAATGTTTGTCGCACATCGTGCAAGTTCAGAATCCACCTGAACAAAAACACTTTTTGTGTCCGCTATATAGCGATAAAGCTCTCCGTTACGTGCCGATTGTTTGGGCCGCTATCCAACGAAATTGACCATCAAATGTATGTCTTCATCAGTTCATGCATCTTTTCGATTTCTCCTATCTCTTCTCTGTCCTTGGACTTCTTCACATCAATGTAACCAGCCACCACAACAAGATTTGCTAGTTCCCTCAATCTTGAGTTCTTAGCATAGCATTCAACCAACCCTGACATATTCTTCACTTTGTCCAGCCTTGCCATGGAAAAGATCATGGGCTTTGAACGATCAGACAATGATCCTCTGCAGCAATTCAACCAAGTAATGTAATTAGCAGTCCATTATATTTCTTTTGTCAATAAAGGCGATAGAAAAAAAAAAAATCTAGCGACCATTTTTCTATTACCACAAAAAATGAGTTCGCATTTATCTAGCAATTCAACCATGGTGAAGATATTAACAAGAGAAAGTGCAGAACAGAACCTAACATTGAGATTACAGATGATTTATAGACTCTTGAAATCGAGGCATGGAACTGGGCTTTTATACTTCGGTTACTCAAATTTATTTTGAGCAAATAGATATTTCCTTAGAATAACATAGCTCACTCTGACGAAAATGTATATATCTTCTCAAATTAACAATCACACGTGTTGAGAGCAATTATCTTGACTTAATAAAGAGAGCAAGAGGCTTCAGGTTAAAAGACAAATTAAGAACATAAATAACACTCACACGTGCTCATCATTTTGTTCAGGATCAAATAACAGCTTTTCTATTGATCCATGCAAAGCTGTGAGCCTCTTTTTCTTTTCAGTGTAGGGGAAATAGATGCACATATCTGCCCCAGGAGAGACAATGTTGAACTTCGGATCAAAAACATCAATTCCATGAACAACTCTGTACTGCCCTGGGAGAGTGAAAGCAGAGTGGCTCTCATACTGCCCGACAGTATTCTTCCTGAGGGAAGAGCAAAGTTATTAGAAATAATGCAGAAAGTGAGACAACAAAAAATCTAGGAAATCCAAGTGTGCCAACATAATTTAACAACTCCAATTCCCAAATGCACAATAGTAACCGGGATACAGAACTGTGTAAAGTTGTGCACAATCACTATAACCAGCTAACATAGAAAAAAATTATCCAACGTGTAACTGAGAATGAGAACCACTGCAGATTCTCTAAACCACTTTTAGGTAGAATTCTGCTAATACTTCCCACTAAAAGTTGCCCATTTCTCTGTTATGCTGGTATCAGTTCACCACCAAAGATATTTCCATGCAGCCTGACCGGTGACACTATTGTCAACTGCTTAAATCATACATTTATTGTAACAATAGTTGACAGCTGACAAATTCTATAAGTCACAATCACTATAACCACCTAACTTATAAAAGTGCAATCCAACATGTAACTAAGAATGAAAACCACCGCACATTCCATAAGTCAAAACCACATTTTAGGTGGAATTCTGCTCATAATTCCCAATAAAAAGTTACACATTTCTCTCTTGTGTGCTTGCATCAGTTCACCACCAGAGACATTTCCATGCAGCCTGACCTGTGACACTATTGTCAACTGCTTAAATCATACATTTATTGCAACAATAGTTCAAAGCCGACAAAATTTTTGCAAACACTCGATGTCCCTCTATTGAAAGACTTATGAACCATATAAAATATTATTGTGGAGATTACGTCCTTTCACTACCATAGAATGAGAGCTTCTTTACAAAACCGGGGATACTTTAAGGAATTACAATATTCTCGCCAGTTCCCACTTGGAAAATATGTGTATGGGTTTCCATTTCTCCCCCAAAGAATAGAACGCTTTGCATGCTCAGCTAAATTTGGATGCAAACTGCAACTACAACCGAATATGTTCAATCTCCAATTAAAATAGACGTTTCTACCAGGATTGTCCTGTTGCCTAAAATATATATGAAATTAAGTTCCCTCAATCTGGAATTTGCATGTCCAACATTGATAATCTCGGATAGTCCTATTCCTGTTGCTCAGGAAAACTTTCCATTTAAAACCCAAAGGCATAGAGATTAGACAATGAAAGGAGATGATGAACGAGGGCTTCAATGACTAGAAAAGGACAGGTCTACCTAGACTATCCATTAAGATAAGGAACTGGCTTACAAGGAAGAAACGAGAAGGAAATTGTTCTCTCCTTACCTAATTGTTGTTGCCTTTTTTTCCTTGATTGGATAATTTAATATAATTTGGTTAATAATTATTCTTCCTCTTAAGAAGATCAACTTATGAAGCACTATCAGTTGATAATGAATCGGATTTTCAGAGTTTTAGGTTGCTTAATCATAAGCTCACAATTATCCGTAGGATTAACATTTTAAAATTTCAATCATATCAATTTTCTGAAGCTTCTATGCTATAGGTCTTTTTCAGCTTCAATCAGCATGCACATTAGTTGCCATGCAAATTCATCACATTCAGAAGCAACTTATTTGTATTTATCAAATTTCCGGTAACAATGTGGTGAGCATACAACATGCATGATCACATTCAACCTTTTCATTTTTTTTTCTTTTTTTGCCATTCAAGTGGTATCCAAGCCAACTTTTGCGCACCTCGACTGGCCTACCAACCCGGGCAATCTTAAGAGATATGTAAGTAATGTAAACAATCGACAATGAACAATTCTCGAATTCAGGAAAAGGAGAACTTACGTTCCTGCAATCTCTTGGTATGTGCTGGTGATAATAAAGTCCGCATTATTCATGGCTAGTAAGTCAGCAGTAAACTGACATGAAAAGTGGTACTTCTCATCAAACTTTTTCCAGTATATGTCAGAATCTGGATATTTTGTCTTCTCCAAAGCATGTGCTATGGTGCACTGCAAACATCAAATGCGTTAACAATTATAGTTCGAAGAGACTAGTATGATGGCAAAAGTTGCTAAATAAGAAGGAACTGGGAAAACTGCTAACCTGCGTGACTCCCATTTTATAAGCCAATAATGAAGCAACAAGATTACCATCACTATAGTTCCCAATTATAAAATCAGGAAAGCCTTGTAACTCGGCTGTAATTTCATGTGCTGCATCCTGTTCAAAATCAAACAACCATTAACATGGGCCGTCGAAAAACCTTCCATATCCAATCAAACCAGTTCATTATCTAAGACTCAGATAATCATAAATGGTGCCACCTAGGCACACCCAATTGTTGAAAGAACAGCATTTTGTTCTATCACATGATTTACTAAGAGTATGACCGTAGAAGTTAAGGTTTTTTTTTTTAAATTATGGAAGGATGAGAAACAGCACCAGTGATGACCATAGCAGTGAGTCAGTGACTAAATAATGAAATGGTCAACCAAATAAGCATGGAATACGATCGATAGTATAATATACATGTAGTACACAGTTCTGCAATAATTAAAGAGATACGTTAATGCAGGATTTAGTTGGCAGCTCTGCAATGGAAATTGTAGTTTAATAAAGTCCATGTTATCTGAATGAACTACCAGTCAGCCAACAATCAGCTGAATGTATAGAGATGCCAAATCTTGCAATGGAAAGATGGTCAAAATGTACAGCCAGGTAATGGAAGGGAGAAACTGAGAGAAAGCTGATTGCTACTGGTTGCGAACATGGAGGGGTATTGAAGTAATCCTGCAAAATTTACCATGGCAAATGTCTCCAGATAAGGCCACACATCAAACCGAGAGATCCATTTACGCAGAATTCCTTGATCAGATCTGAAAGGAACTCGCAAGATATAGCTATGTTCTGTTCCACTAACTCTTTCAAGCCGCTGATTACAGGTGGTTCCCTTTGAATCAGGTATTAGCCTAGTAACCTGGTAAACACAGAAAAACGTCCGTAAAGAGCAAAGGATGAACCACCCAATTTATAAGTCATCTAAACAAACTTACAATAAGGATTTTGGGAGCTATATCCAGCCCCTGCTTCTGTATCCTCAGTAACATTTCATTCTCCAAGGCACGAACTTGATCCAGTATGTAAACAACCTACAAATTCAAGACGATCAACTGGATAACTTTAAAGAAGGATGCTCCTTATAACAATTAAAGAAAATACTGATTTGTCTTTATTCATACATACATGAGCAAATGCAGAGTAACTTACGGGACAGCTAAGCATTCTTGCACTCGCGACTGAAATAAACTACAAGCTCTATTTACCAAGATGAACAAAGAATCACCTGCCCACCGGTGTCAGGTAGACCCAACACATTTGCTTGCCCAAAGTATCCATGCGGAGACAAAATGACAACATTAAACACCATAGGTATCCTCCCAAGAAATGTTTCTAGGATAGAGGGATCAGGAGCCTGGAGTATATCCAACAGGAGATGCATCATTTCTAGTACCCTCGCTGCAGTATCGCCCCACCCTCTCTCAAATCCCATACCTTGTAACCTGTATAAATTTAGAGTGGAGAAGGCAAGATACGTAGCATTAGAATTTAACAGTAGTTCTGCCAACTTTATTTATATCAACAAGAGAATCATGTCAAGGAGTGTACACATATTCAAATTCTGAGTATGGTGTGTCAGGTGACAGCTTAGAAAGATAATCTTCTGCTTTAGCCAAAGAAGACTGAAGCCTCGAGATGCTCTCTACTCTATCATTCAGCATCAGCGTCTGCACAGAAAGCATAATCAAAGTGGATCACTAAACATATAGCAAGAAAAAGTATTGAGACTCCAATTCGGTGGAGAATAGTAATGGGAGATGACTGCAATTGTACATCTGCAGCCTGTCTCAACAGCAGCAGTAGTGCTAAAAACTGATCAGAAATATTATCACAACAGCAGATAATTAAATTCCAACAAAGTTATCTCTTTTGGACTTACGTGTCCTTTATACTTGTGTACTCGAAGAAAATCAAGTAATGGCTCCAAACAGTCTTTGTTGCGGAACATAATCGATGAGAGATGACGATTGAGAAATTGAACACCATTTCCAATGGATGAAGACCGATTTGGACGGGGAAAACTTGCATTGAATGGCTCAAAATCAAGCTCAAGAATAAAACTGTCTTCAGGCCTATCAAGTACGAGGAAGAAATAAGTTGAAAACTATTAGATTCACAATTTATCACTTAAGAGCTCAACTGTACAAGTCTATGTTTACAAGGAACGCAGAAGATGCTTACTTGCCATCCACAAGTTCTTCCTTGAACATGAGATACTCTGAAACAGTCAGTTGCTCTACACTCAGTTCGTGGACATTAACGCGGACATATTCCCAGACACCAGGCCTTGGACGAACTGCTATAGCCACGAAAGGAGGCAAAACTATGGCTTCCTACCATCAGTATCACATACATTATACATTAAGAATGCAAAGGAAAAAACAAAAGCAAAAGCAATCATTAAAAAAAAAAAAAAAGAGTCCCAAAGGGCAAAACAACAAAGATTTCAGATCTCAAGAGGAATGAAAACAACTGATTTCTAGTTGCGGTCTTTGGTTAGTTCATCCACTACTAACCAGGAGGAAGCGTGCCAGTACTCAGTCTTGACATATTCATCAGAAATGAGCTCTCCTCGTAAAAGACTTTGTGAAATAAGCAAGACACACTAGAAAGGTTTTGGCAGACTTCAAACACCACCTAAAAGGAGAGAACCAGGCACCAGGGACTTGCAAAAGACGAAAGTTCAAAAGGTCCGTGGTGTTTGGAGTCGTCATGAAAGTTCTAAACCATCTTCTGTAATGAAAACCAATAAGAAAGAAATTCAATGTCTTAGAGAATAAAATCAAGATGCTTTTTTCCATTTCTGATGGAACGCATTTAGATCGACTTCGCAGTCGCAATACTTAACGCGGTTTTCAAATCATACAGAAACATTGATGGCTTGTTACAAGACACTGGTTATATAGCCACTCAAGACACATCAAATAACCGTGGTGAAGAACAATGCCTCTCATTCAACAACCAGCAAGATCTCTTAGAAAGCCAACAATCAGCTTTACTCAAGAATCGGGGGAAAAAAAAAATCAAATGTTGGAAACCGAAATATACACCAAAATTAGTAAGTTCAATGTTCTATAGAAGAGAAATTCAAATATATTGTTCGTATTTTCAATTGTTTTCTGGTCGGCAAAACAATTATCATCTTCACTGGAATAAACTGGAGAGAATAGACATACCTGTGCGGATTTCAGGACCTCACTGAAGGGGCCATCGCTTAGAGAGATTTTCCCTTCGTCCTCGCCGATGATGTTCTCGAGCTCGTCCAGCAAATGATGCGGCTGCAGAATCCCCTTCCCCTGAGCCACGTACCTTCACGAACAAAATACGATACAAACTTTAATCGATCGTCAGAAAATCGACCATCGTTCTTAAAATAGGCCGAAAAAGTCTATCTCTGAGCAAATGAAGCTCTGATTTTCCAACGAGACAGTAGCGTCGCTCTCGCTGTGTCTTGGTCCCAAGGAAGCAGAGGAGCAGAAGAACGAAAACCTCGAATCAACCTCAAAAGTTGAAAAGATTTCCCCCTTACCGAGTTTCCTCTCCTCTCGTGTCGTGATGTCACCGTAACCAAACACAACCGAGTTCACGGCGAAACAAGCTTCGAGCGACAGGAAACCAACAAGATGAAATGATCAAAAGAGAAGAAGGGGAAAACCTCGAGAGAAGCGAGACGAGTTCGTTTCTGTGATCAGAGAGTGTCCCCTCGACCCGCTCTCTCATGCTCGGAATTCGACCCAGTTTCGGAGGCGCCATGAGAGAACCACCCCGAGTTCCCGAATACAGTGAACCCTCCTCAAACTGATTCAACGAACAGAGCAGAGAGACACAAGAATTCTCCAAGCAAAGCGCGGCGATGGATCGAGCTTCGCTAACGACCGGAGAGAGGCATATACACGCGCGTATCTGGGTTTCGAAGGAAGTGCGTGGCAGAGTGTGAATTGGAAAGCGTCGAGCGACGCGAGAGGGGCAGGGAATAAGTAGTGGAGGGGCTGGACTCGTGGAGGAACTGCTAATGGCCACGTCTGCTTCGGAGGATGGAGCAAGCGGACAAAAGATGGGCACACCGTCTGGGTGCAATGGTTGCCCTTGGGCCGGTAAGGTTGAAGTGAGAGAGAGAGAGAGAGAGAGAGAAGAGAGGCGTGATTGATTGGAAAAGAGAAACAGGAAAGGCGAAAGAGACAGAGAACAGTGACAACGGGGAACACCTTGGCGGTTGGCGTTGGCGCTTCCTTTTTCCTTATCCTACCCCGCGGAGAAGTCTAAGATCGACGGAATATCCCTTTGGAAACATTCCGCCGTCGTTAATCCTTTAACTTCGCGATGGGATCCTCGTCACTAACAATTGAGACGACATCGCCCCATAACCTACATGGACCATGCAACGACTTCCAAAAAATACATCGAAGAATTACTTCATGAATTATTTTTATTTTTAGGGTCCTGACTAAAAAAGAACGTATTATTTTTCAGGTTTACTATCTATCCAATACCTAAGGACGATATCACCCTCGTGTCTTCATTTATTACACTACCACCGCTCATCTTTCCGGAACCTCGCAAATATCAAGAACTATCAATCCCCTTTTGGAAGCAAGCAATGGAAGATAAGTTCCCAACCTTAGACGAGTCTCGCATACGGGATGGTTGATTTGTCTCCCGATAAATCCACACCTTCTATGGCAGCCACCCTTCTTCGTCCAAACTCGGGTTTCTCTCCAGGTCCAGGACATCAATCGGTTCGCAATTGTGCCCATAGTCCGCAGCATTTCACTGTTTATTGTTCCACGTTCTGATGAGATGCTTTCCAACGACGGACAACCGTTAAATGCACAAAAGAGACCAATTAATAACAAAGAGCACACGGATGAAATGCACAAAGAGAAGTATCTTCAATTTCCGTTTTACGTAAGAGACGAGCAAATTGAATGAAGGTGAAGCGAGCTTTCTATACATATAACTTGGGCGCTAAGAATTGTTACAACATCTTACAATCAAAGATGGGATCCATTTACAATCTATAACTCAAGACTATGGAAACGACAAACTAAATACTCCGTGCAAAACGAAAACCCTAAATTAACTTAAAGAAGAAAAAAAAAAAATCTAAAACCCTAAATTTATCCAATGAAGACATAAATACAAAATTTGAGGTGCTCGCATCAACAGCTACATTAGATTTGTCACCATGGGCCATAGACCCTTAGCTTAACACATATTTGATGGGATGAATCGCTATATGGATTGCCGTCATATGAGTTAATTATGTTCTGTAAATGAGATATAAACAGGTTTAAAAACCTAAAAATATATTAATGTTATATTGGTTTGCAATTTATCCAAACCCAACCCACATGCATAACTCTCTCTTCAACCTCTATGAATAAATAGTAGACTCATCTAACAATTCCAATTCATAGACATCTTGGTGTGCCCCCGAGATGGACCCAACTATATTTAGGAGTGAGCATGGTTCTATGCTAGAATCGGGAACCGAAGAACCGGTTTCAGATTCCAATGAGTTAAGGTTCGGTTCCTATTCCATTTTTCTAGGAATTGCCGGCTTCGGTTCTGGTTCCCGATTCCCTGTGGAACCTAACCATGACTGGAGGAAGTTCAATGCTATATATGTTTTTCAAGTCGAGCTTTAATCACCTTTACTACCCATTCTCCTCCCGTCTTAGGATGTCGGTGTTCTTTAGTAAGTATTAATACTTTCTATGAAAAAAGTTTTGGCATACTTTTTCCTGCAAATGTTTTCGCATTTGGAACACCATCTAAATGCCCAGCCCAACTTTGAATTATTATGGGTTTTCTTTTCCTTCTTTTTTTTTTATCATTTATTGCAAGAGGAAAATTCCAATTCAAAAGAGAGAATTTCCATCTTTGACAAGCACAAGGCCTCCAGATTTTCTACCCACTGCATCTCCAAACTGATTAATTTCTCTTTCACTAGTCTAAAGTTTGACTTGAAAAAACATCTATAGGCCTACCAATGGAAAAAATAGTTGATGGTAGCTTGACATTTTTTGTCGTTGCGCTCACTCTCATTTTGTTTAACTATATATGGAAAAAAAAAAAAAGAACAAATTGAAATTGGTAGGTTCCTAGGTACCTTGAAATTGGACCATTGAACCTATGATAGAGTAGGTTTCAAGTTTTAAGGTGTGCAAGATGGTTCTAGACTCCAAAAAATGATAAACCTATTCTAACGGGTAAGTTTCAAGCTCCAACTGGAAACCTTCTTCATGCATAAATCGTCTCCAGTTCAGAGATCCATCGTGCTACATTTAGTAAACCATAACATTGGATGAGTTGGTTTATAACAAGTAATAATGCTTTGCAATAATTTGGTCTAGTATTTGTTGGGAACCTGAGAAGAATTTCAAGTGAGTGCATCTGAAAATGACATTCACAAACCTATATAGTGTTTTGAAGGGTGTGAAGATTATCGACAAATAGAAACATGCATGCATTTTTGTCTTCTTAACATCAAATTTTCTTGCTTTCAAGAGTCTAAAAAATAAGACAGATAACTTAAGAAGTTCAAGATAACAACAATAGTATAATTGTGTCTTTATGGAATTCGTCAGTCCACTTTAAAACATTCATGGAATGCCATTTAACCAACTTGGGTTAATTACTCAATCCACTTTGCCATAATTGTGTCTTTGCGGAATGCCATTTAACCAAATCATGAAATATTTATTTTCTATAATTCGTTAAAAATGATATTGTTAAAAACACTTTCATGCAATACAAAATTTAGTAAAAAATTATTATATTTTTTTAAAAAAATATTTGTTATTTAAAGGCCGGAGGAGACCGACTGCAGCGAACGATAGATGGCAGTCACCAACAATAGTGAAGGACAATTACGGGTGGTAGATTATCTCTTTCTGACTTTAACTTATGGAGATTTTAACTTTTTTTTTACTTCTAAAAATTGCTCAAAAACACTTTTGAAGCAAAAAAAATTGATTCAGAAGTAGAAAAATGAAGTTGCATAACCAAATGAATTTCTACTTCATAAGTTATGTTATCAAATGGATTTCTGCTCTAGAATCACTTTTAGAACAGAAATTTCTACTTCATATGTGTTACCATGCGCGACCTAATTTGTATAACATGAAACGGGCCAATTTGGGTCGATTATTTCGACTCAATCCAAATCTAACTCGATCCACTCATTTGACGGTATAAGTCATACATACTAACCATACTAAAGATCCTTTTTTTTTGGAGGGGGGGGGGGGTTTTCAAAATACTTGAGATCATACACAAGTCTTTTAACCGCTGTATACATATTAAACATGCCACGACAATCGATAGGGCAAACGGGAGATTAAATAAGAAATTTGAGGCTGACTTGCTTCTCTCACTTGATTGAACATCGATACCATCCTTGAACATCGTTATCTATTTTATTCCTTTGGTAATCATCCTAATTAACTTTTGCTTATTTTATCTCGTCGCCGAATGAATTATTACTTCACTAGTTTATATTATCCGCTTCCTTGCATGAAGAAGCCTCGCTCTCTAACTCCACCAAGTCCTTTCCAGCCCATCGTTCCATGATGTGAGCCTTCTGTGTGCTACCGACTGTCCAATAACGACAAGGAGGCTAGGACTTTGTCTGTTTTCATGATTTGGTCGGATCGTGAATCTGTTTAACAGCCGCCCTTATCCTTATGCATGTGATGAGCCCCACATTGGTGTCTAGCCCGGCCATAAAAAAAAAATATAAATATAAATATAAACTCTATTTTTGGGCTAGGCATGCTTGCCTAGACCCCATCCGACCGGGTCAAGTTTGGTACTTGAATGGCCCTTACTCAGGCTTGCCATATCAGTCCTTCCAACTTATTTGATTTGTGCAAGTTACGAGCTGTTTTACTCATTATTAGATCTATCATGATCTCCCTCTCGTCCAAATCTATCAATGCCCTCTTCCCACTAATTTTACTCTATGCAACTCAAAACTTCTTCAAGTCTCTCATTTTCAGATCATTCCATCAAAATAACAAAACCCCCGCTAAGTGCATCTCTTTCTTTGTGCAAAATTGAGATTCCTCGATTATCTTTGGCTTTTGAATGCATGAAAGATGAAAAGTCCCCACCTGAGTGGCTTATGAAGACTCGGTGATGCGTTCGTGAACATGATGCACCTAAAAATCTTATCTTATCTGCAACTTATGGTCTGAATTTAATATCCACTATCCATAATGTCCACCAATCATGCATATCTCATAATTCCAAAACGGGATTGGCCTATCGTCTGCTATCCCAGGGCAAAATGCCAATCCATATGTAGTCTCGTATACACATACCTGAAACAATTGGAGTTTGTCTCACATATCGAGTACATCAAAATTATCCAATTACATTTCGAACTCAAAGCAAGGGCACCTGTTAAGTAAATCATATTAATATTGCTAAGATAGATATGGTACGTGTGGGGATGCACCGTACCTTTACAAGAGATCTCTTGTTTGTGGCTCGAGACTTGAATTTGCAGAAGTTAGGTGCTATTTTTTCTTGAAGACGACATTTTCAAGCCCTAAAATTAAAGAAGAATATCGAGAATTATAAATCTTGAATTACTTTTAAAAACGTAAAAGGAAAACCATTCGGGGTTTTTCTACAAAACAGTGCGTTTTGTCGGATCAAACGAGGGTCATTCGTCTTAGAGTTTATCCAAATTTATGGGGGAAAGGGAATCCAAGGAGAACATCCTTTCGATACTAAAAAAAGGATGAAGGCTCTCCTCCAACCACGGGGCATCCTTTTTTAGTATCGAAAGGATGTTCTCCTTGGATTCCCTTTCCCCCATAAATTTGGATAAACTCTAAGACGAATGACCCTCGTTTGATCCGACAAAACGCACTGCTTTAGAAAAACCCCGAATGGTTTTCCTTTTACGTTTTAAAAGTAATTCAAGATTTATAATTCTCGATATTCTTCTTTTATTTTTAGGGCTTGAAAATGTCGTCTTCAAGAAAAATAGCACCTAACTTCTGCAAATTCAAGTCTCGAGCCACAAACAAGAGATCTCTTGTAAAGGGTACGGTGCATCCCCACACGTACCATATCTATCTTAGCAATATTAATATGATTTACTTAACAGGTGCCCTTGCTTTGAGTTCGAAATGTAATTGGATAATTTTGATGTACTCGATATGTGAGACAAACTCCAATTGTTTCAGGTATGTGTATACGAGACTACATATGGATTGGCATTTTGCCCTGGGATAGCAGACGATAGGCCAATCCCGTTTTGGATTATGAGATATGCATGATTGGTGGACATTATGGATAGTGGATATTAAATTCAGACCATAAGTTGCAGATAAGATAAGATTTGTTAGGTGCATTCATGTTCACGAACGCATCACCGAGTCTTTCATAAGCCACTCAGGTGGGGACTTTTCATCTTTCATGCATTCAAAAGCCAAATGATAATCGAAGGAATCTCAATTTTGCACAAAGAAAGAGATGCACTTAGGCGGGGTTTTTGTTATTTTGATGGAATGATCTGAAAATGAGAGACTTGAAGAAGTTTTGAGTTGCATAGAGTAAAATTAGTGGAAGAGGGCATTGATAGATTTGGACGAGAGGGAGATCATGATAGATCTAATAATGAGTAAAACAGCTCGTAACTTGCACAATCAAATAAGTTGGAAGACTGATATGGCAAGCCTGAGTAAGGGCCATTCAAGTACCAAACTTGACCCGTCGGATGGGGTCCTAGGCAAGCATGCCTAGCCCAAAAATAGAGTTTATATTTATATTTATATTTTTTTTTTATGGCCGGGCTAGACACCAATGTGGGCTCATCACATGCATAAGGATAAGGGCGGCTGTTAAACAGATTCACGATCCGACCAAATCATGAAAACCAGACAAAGTCCTAGCCTCCTTGTCGTTATTGGACAGTCGGTAGCACACAGAAGGCTCACATCATGGAACGATGGGCTGGAAAGGACTTGGTGGAGTTAGAGAGCGAGGCTTCTTCATGCAAGGAAGCGGATAATATAAACTAGTGAAGTAATAATTCATTCGGCGACGAGATAAAATAAGCAAAAGTTAATTAGGATGATTACCAAAGGAATAAAATAGATAACGATGTTCAAGGATGGTATCGATGTTCAATCAAGTGAGAGAAGCAAGTCAGCCTCAAATTTCTTATTTAATCTCCCGTTTGCCCTATCGATTGTCGTGGCATGTTTAATATGTATACAGCGGTTAAAAGACTTGTGTATGATCTCAAGTATTTTGAAAACCCCCCCCCCTCCAAAAAAAAAGGATCTTTAGTATGGTTAGTATGTATGACTTAATACCGTCAAATGAGTGGATCGAGTTAGATTTGGATTGAGTCGAAATAATCGACCCAAATTGGCCCGTTTCATGTTATACAAATTAGGTCGCGCATGGTAACACATATGAAGTAGAAATTTCTGTTCTAAAAGTGATTCTAGAGCAGAAATCCATTTGATAACATAACTTATGAAGTAGAAATTCATTTGGTTATGCAACTTCATTTTTCTACTTCTGAATCAATTTTTTGCTTCAAAAGTTGTTTTTGAGCAATTTTTAGAAGTAAAAAAAAAGTTACATATCTCCATAAGTTAAAGTCAGAAAGAGATAATCTACCACCCGTAATTGTCCTTCACTATTGTTGGTGACTGCCATCTATCGTTCGCTGCAGTCGGTCTCCTCCGGCCTTTAAATAACAAAATATTTTTTAAAAAAAATATAATAATTTTTTACTAAATTTTGTATTGCATGAAAGTGTTTTTAAAATATCATTTTTAACGAATTATAGAAAATAAATATTTCATGATTTGGTTAAATGGCATTCCGCAAAGACACAATTATGGCAAAGTGGATTGAGTAATTAACCCAAGTTGGTTAAATGGCATTCCATGAATGTTTTAAAGTGGACTGACGATTCCATAAAGACACAATTATACTATTGTTGTTATCTTGAACTTCTTAAGTTATCTGTCTTATTTTTTTAGACTCTTGAAAGCAAGAAATTTGATGTTAAGAAGACAAAATGCATGCATGTTTCTATTTGTCGATAATCTTCACACCCTTCAAAACACTATATAAGGTTTGTGAATGTCATTTTCAGATGCACTCACTTGAAATTTCTTCTCAGGTTCCCAACAAATACTAGACCAAATTATTGCAAAGCATTATTACTTGTTATAAACCAACTCATCCAATGTTATGGTTTACTAAATGTAGCACGATGGATCTCTGAACTGGAGACGATTTATGCATGAAGAAGGTTTCCAGTTGGAGCTTGAAACTTACCCGTTAGAATAGGTTTATCATTTTTTGGAGTCTAGAACCTATCTTGCACACCTTAAAACTTGAACCTAACTCTATCATAGGTTCAATGGTCCAATTTCAGGTACCTAGGAACCTACCAATTTCAATTTGTTCTTTTTTTTTTTTTCCATATATAGTTTAAACAAAATGAGAGTGAGCGCAACGACAAAAAATGTCAAGCTACCATCAACTATTTTTTCCATTGGTAGGCCTATAGATGTTTTTCAAGTCAAACTTTAGACTAGTGAAAGAGAAATTAATCAGTTTGAGATGCAGTGGGTAGAAAATCTGGAGGCCTTGTGCTTGTCAAAGATGGAAATTCTCTCTTTTGAATTGGAATTTTCCTCTTGCAATAAATGATAAAAAAAAAGAAGGAAAAGAAAACCCATAATACTTCAAAGTTGGGCTGGGCATTTAGATGGTGTTCCAAAATGCGAAAACATTTGCAGGAAAAAGTATGCCAAAACTTTTTTCATAGAAAGTATTAATACTTACTAAAGAACACCGACATCCTAAGACGGGAGGAGAATGGGTATAAGGTGATTAAAGCTCGACTTGAAAAACATATATAGCATTGAACTTCCTCCAGTCATGGTTAGGTTCCACAGGGAATCGGGAACCAGAACCGAAGCCGGCAATTCCTAGAAAAATGGAATAGGAACCGAACCTTAACTCATTGAATCTGAAACCGGTTCTTCGGTTCCCGATTCTAGCATAGAACCATGCTCACTCCTAAATATAGTTGGGTCCATCTCGGGGGCACACCAAGATGTCTATGAATTTGGAATTGTTAGATGAGTCTACTATTTATTCATAGAGGTTGAAGAGAGAGTTATGCATGTGGGTTGGGTTTGGATAAATTGCAAACCAATATAACATTAATATATTTTTAGGTTTTTTAAACCTGTTTATATCTCATTTACAGAACATAATTAACTCATATGACGGCAATCCATATAGCGATTCATCCATCAAATATGTGTTAAGCTAAGGGTCTATGGCCCATGGTGACAAATCTAATGTAGCTGTTGATGCGAGCACCTCAAATTTTGTATTTATGTCTTTCATTGGATAAATTTAGGGTTTTAGATTTTTTTTCATTCTTTAATTAAGTTAATTTAGGGTTTTCGTTTTGCACGGAGTATTTTAGTTTGTCGTTTTCATAGTCTTGAGTTATAGATTTGTAAATGGATCCCATCTTTGATTGTAAGATGTTGTAACAATTCTTAGCGCCAAGTTATATGTATAGAAATACTCGCTTCACCTTCATTCAATTTGCTCGTCTCTTACGTAAAACGGAAATTGAAGATACTTCTCTTTGTGCATTTCATCCGTGTGCTCTTTGTTATTAATTGGTCTCTTTGTGCATTTGACGGTTGTCCGTCGTTGGAAAGCATCTCATCAAAACGTGGAACAATAAACCAGTGAAATGCTGCGGACTATGGGCACAATTGCGAACCGATTTGATGTCCTGGACCTGGAGAGAAACCCGAGTTTGGACGAAGAAGGATGGCTGCCATAGAAGGTGTGGATTTATCGGGAGACAAATCAACCATCCCGTATGCGAGACTCGTCTAAGGTTGGGAACTTATCTTCCATTGCTTGCTTCCAAAAGGGGATTGATAGCTTCTTGATATTTGTCGAGGTTCCGGAAAGATGAGCGGTGGTAGTGTAATAAATGAAGACACGAGGGTGATATCGTCCTTAGGTATTGGATAGATGGTAAACCTAAAATAATACGTTCTTTTTTAGTCAGTGACCCTAAAAATAAAAATATTCATGAAGTAATTCTTCGATGTATTTTTTGGAAGTCGTTGCATGGTCCATGTAGGTTTATGGAGGGCGATGTCGTCTCAATTGTTATGACGAGGATCTCATCGCGAAGTTAAAGGATTAACGACGGCGGAATGTTTTTCCAAAGTGGATATTCCGTCGATCTTAGACTTCTCCGCGGGGTAGGATAAGGAAAAAGGAAGCGCCAACCGCCAACCG